>JZKD02S1674205.1:191129-201787 GCA_000966675.3 Picea glauca | reverse complement strand
GTATCTTTCCTAAGTTGTTGATATATTTCATTGGACCAGTACCTATGTGACTTCAATGATCATGGGAGATCAGAATGTAGTCCATTGTATACAAATATCTTCAGATTGATTTTGAGACTAGTTTGATTGGGCCTTTGTATTGCCTACTCATGGCCATGAAAAATTGTTTGGTATATTTTCACATGGATCTGGAGTGTAATTCAAATTGGCAGCCATGTGTGCAAAGTCAACGCAGATTGTAATATTCTCAGGAGCAACTAGTTCTTCCAGCTGGGTCCCCATTACTCCACTTCTGGGTATTATAATGTATTTCAGCCATCACATATACTCCTATGACCTCACACATTAGGGGACATTTGTTATAGCAAGATTCTCCTCACCCTATGAAAATCTTCTCAGAAGGCCTTGTTCCATCTCCCTATGCAGACTTGAACTCCCTTTTTGCAAATCCCAGGTCCAAAAAAATTATTTTTCCACATATACACATCCTACCTATTGTACAACATGCGTATATGCAGGTTTCACCACTACATCCCACATACATCGAGTTTTATGACCAAAATTAAAAAATGGTGTTAGGTTTCCATGTCACATCACGAGATCCATGATCCTTTGCCTTCCATATACTAGAAACATTCTAACTCGGCCCTTTAGTTCCACTTTAAGGCTATAAATGGGCCAAATCCGAGCTATGGAAAAGAGGAGAATAATTCAACTTTGAGAGAAAACTTACTCTTGAGAATTTATTCACTTCATATTGAGTCTGCATCCCTTTATCCTTTTAAGTCTGAACACATTGTTCAGCCCCCAAGATCTTCCCTACTTGATTGAGAACCTCATTGTCTCTCTTATTTGATCTTTCCTTTGGTGGAGGATTGAAGTGGTGGAGGCCTAGCTGGAAGGGACTTAGTTTCTTGGTTTCAAACCGTGCCGATAGGGAAGTTGTAATTCATTCACTTCTGTTGATTACATTTTAATAGAAATACTCTTTTCGCATCCAATTAATATCTTGCAAATATTTGAATTGTTATTCCATGAGTGTATTTGTTATGAATGTTGATGGATTATTCTATTGAATGTGATAACATTATATATTATCACCATATGATTGTGTTTCTTGGTTGTTGAGGACAATTTGCAAGTGTATTTATTTGAGTCAAGTGCTCAACAATGGACTTCATCGAACGTCTAGATGAGGTAGGAATTTTATCTTGTCTTGTTATCATATTTGTTTATATAGCATACCTGAGATTATATTTGATTTCTGCAGTCATTTTCGTCTGTTGTGGTTTACCCCTAGCCATAGAGATATTTTCCTCGTAACAACTCTATAACATTGTTTTGCATAGAAATTCTTAAAGTAACACACTCAACCCCAATCTTGTTCGCACCACACAAACGTTCCTCTTCTGACACAACTTATAACAACGAAAGTAACACAATACAACTACGTGCATAAGCATACTGATCACCCAAAATTACTGTGCATGTAATCCACTCTAATCATGTGATCACTACTACACATGCAACCATTCTTGCATCACACACAAATTTATGTTCTCCTTGTGCAAATGGACTGATTCCTTGCATGCACAAGTGAATACAGCCTCTTGCGGGAAGATATTATTTCCCTACGTGCATAACCATTATAACCTCACCTCGGAGACTCATGACCATTATTATAAGGTTAACTAACAAAATAATTAATAACAACTATCATACTTCACATGTACGACTATAAATACTGAATATCAACACCACACTTACATGTGTGGACAACATTATGCAGAATAATGACAATTGATCATATGCAACATCATACATGAAATAACCCCATATTAAACATAGATAATTAAGCACATACTAAATTAGATAAGCACATAAATGACACATATCTTTTTATAAAGAGTCACCAACTGAAAACATAGCTCAAATGTTCCTCTAAGACATAGATTGTGTTGCTCATATACTTTTAGCAACAGGTCACCCCAAAGCTGGGGCTTAAAATCCACTTGCAAAAAAGGATTTTGGCCTAATGCCAAGCTAAGGTCTGATAAACAATTTTTTTTTCCAGTACAACATGCTCAACTACTGCATCTAGCCTACGATATCTCATTTCCCACACACTCGTCCCACCCCAGAAAGTGTGTCCCTTCTCTGCTCAATAGTCCCTTGGCTGCTTCCCTTCCAGGGCTTCAACAACAGGCTAGACAAGAAGTCTTGAAGTCTTGTAACTAATGCCCAATGCACTAGGGAACAATTCCTAGAAAATCTCTCACCTGGATAGAATGCTCATGGGCTTGAAAACCCACCTCTTCGAAAACAAAACTATCACCTAGAGATAATGCTCATGGTCCTGACAACCCGCCTCTTCGACAAAAAATACTCTGGTTACAATATGGAAAAACCTTTTTCCAAGATTTTATTGCATAAACAATTATGGCCATCCCAGGCTTAGATAGTCTGGATGATGAATAAAATGAGTGAATTCCCCAAAAGGAAATGAGTTCTTCCCCCAAAATACACTAAGGTTCAACCATATATTTGCATGGTCATAACTAGACACTTGTCACCTTCAGATTTACCTTTAGCCACTTGGTGACTCGTTCCCATCCCTCGTGAAATTAAGATAAATAAATATCTATAAATTATACTTTTCAGAAATATTAATAAAATATTCTCGTGGACTTAAGTCACCCCTTTTCCCTTTTTGGTTGAGTTTATCCCCACATATCTTTTCGTTTGAGAGGTCTATGCACAACGATGTGATATTGCTAATAAATTGGGTGTGATTGCATTTTACATGGACATGCACACTAACCTTTTTTCATCCAAACTTGCCATCCCAATAACCACACAAGCTCTCCGACCTCACACACACACACACACACACACACACACACACACACACACACACACACACCTTGGTTCGATGTGCACTTAACCCGATGCATACTTATGATGAGTAGAATCGTCAATGAATCGTACCCAATTTTGGAAGGATGTAATTGGGTGTGAAATGTTTGATAAGCATTCAATAAACCTTCTACAGTACCCTACAAGTCCCATGAAGGATCTAACCTATGAGACATTCCTTGGTGTTGGCCATATTTTCGTGGATTTTATCTTATCTGGGTCCACAACTATCCCTTTCTCTGAAATGATATGACCCAAGTAATGAATTTTATTTGGTAATATGATCACTTGCTCATACTTGAATACAACTGATGTTCTTTCAGTACTTGCATCACCATCCTCAAGTGTTTCTCATGTTCTTCTTCAGACTTTGAGTAAATATGTATGTCATCCAGAAATACAATGAAAAATGTATCTAAGTGTTCTCCAAAAACTCTATTCATCCAACACATGAAAACAACCGGTGCATTTGACAACCTGAATGGAACCACTGTGAAATCGTAATGTTCATACCTCATTCAGAAGGCATTCTTGATGATGTCTTCTTCTTTAATTCTTACTTGTTTATATCCAAGTCTGAGATCAATCTTTGAAAATATCTGCGCGCCCCTCAGCTGATCAAAGAGGTCATCTATTCTTGGAAAATGATACTTTTTATTTACTGTTACTTTGTTCAACTTCCTAAAGTCAATATAAAGCCTCAACGCACCATTGTTCTTCTTCACAAACAATACCGGGGCACCCCAAGGTGATACACTTGGGTGTATATACCCCTTCTTCAGAATATCTTTAAGTTTTATTTGCAGTTCGTTCACCTCTTGTGTACTCATCCTATAAGGAGTATTGAATATAGGAGATGCTGATCCAACCATTAAATTTATAGAGAAATAAATATCTATTTTCAATGGAAACTCTTGTATCTCTTTAAAGACACCCTCAAATTCTTTCAGTACTTCACAGTCTTCAAAATTTGGCACTTTATCCTTACGTGCCTCCTCCATGTCTGCTACATATACTTGACATCCTTTCCTATATATTTTCTTCAATTGCAAGGATGAAACTTATCTGATATTTACAGCCCTTGGAATGCCTTGAACTGCTCTTAAGTTTCCTTCCTCATCGAAGCAAGTAAATGCCTTATTTTAATAGTATCAAACAACATGATGCTATTCCAACCAATCCATACCAATGAGGTCATCATACTATCCCAAAGGTATGATAGTCAAATCAGCTTTTGAGCGCAATCCATTCATTTCCATTGAACATGCCTTAACCATCTCATTAATTTTCTTTTTTTATCCTATAGTTAGCTGCACCAACCAAGGTTTTCCAAGCTTGCTTCTTGGCAATTGGAACCTTTCCACCATCTTGGGATCTAGATAACTATGACTAGATCCTTAATCAATTAAAATAGAAATGGGTTGGTCATTAATCTTACCTTCCACTTCAATAATGTGCCACTAAAACTTAGCTTGCTTGTTATCCAGGAGTGCATAGATCCTTGGTACATTTCGTCCCGTGTCTTCAACTGTCACAACTTTCCATGCATTGTGAACAATCCTCACTTTTTCACCTTTGTGGGGATAATATCCGTACATGTAGTATTCCCCACAACCCCAAAAATGAATAGGTGGTTGATTTGGTATTTTCCCCACTATATAAGTCATTCTGGTCTCCTTGGGAGTTGGTTGTCCTTGAGAAGTATTTCTGAAAAATGGCAGCTTAGTCCCCTTTTTCCTATGTTCCATCTTGCTTTTCTTATTTTCTTCTCAATCCTTTTGGAAAGTCGGTCTTCCCCTTTGTTGATCATAGAGACATTTATCTCACCTTATGGTTTCCTCATATGTCTTGGGGTCATCATATTGTATATTTTCACTGATAAATGATGGCAACCCACTCAGGTACCTTTGAATCTTAATTTTCTCATCCTTGATGAATACAACATATTTCAACAACTCTAAGAATATTCTTTCATACTCATCTATTATCATACTCCAAATCTTGAGTTCAAATAAATCCTTCATTTTCTTGTCATAGTATTGTTTGGTTAAGTATTTATTTTTAAAATACCTTTTAAACTCCCTCCAAGTAACCTTCTTCTCATCAATGTGTTGCACTTACACGAACTGATCCCACCACATTGATTCTTTTCCCTTTATCTGATAGATAGAAATTCTCCCTTCTACCTGTTAGGTCTTTGCATCTTCATCCTTCTTGTGCTCACCGTTAAAGGTAGGAGGCTTGATATTATTCATTTCTCCCTATAGCTCATCCACCTCAGTCCTCTTATGATTTCTGACAAGAGATGGAATTGAGCTAGCACGCACTTTCCTAAATGAATGCTTTGGTGAGTGATGATGTTTCCTATCAACACTTCTTGTTTATCTTCTTTCACCATGATACCCACGACTCTTTGAATTGCTTGAATATGTCTTCTTATCCATTTTATTTTCTATTCTATCCAAACTTTGCATCAACTTGATATTGAAGTCATGTTTCTACTCCTTCACTTTCATAAGCCTCTCATTATCAACTTTATAGATTTGGATATCTTTTTGCAATCCATTTATGGTTTCTACCAAGTTTATGCGATCCTCCTTTCCTTCTTTATGCTCGTTGGATTTTGTACTATCCATACCCATATCGATATACAAACCCTTGAATTCATCATCATGACTGTAAGTTATCTGTACATATTCCATGATTTTGAATCTCTACATTCATTATGTCCTAATCTAATCGTTGTTAATTCTGCAAAATGTGCAAGAAATAAGATTTGTTAAAAATATTCATGCAACAATTTCATGAAAACTCTGCACCATTTTGTCAAAATCCTTTCTTCTGATTTCTTTGATGATTTTAACGTCCTAATTCAAAATTTATAGGTGAATAATTAGACTCCTATGTCTAAAACTTTCCCATGAATCACTCCCTTGTGCAATTCTGAGTCTTGCGCAATAAATTATGGTCATATGGAATTCATCCAAATATCCTTTTACTCTTTCTTTCTTTATTCTTAAGCTCGTGCATGCAATGGTATTCAAAACGTACCAATGCACAATGCCAATATTCAAAATTTACACCATGTATCAATATTATGCATGCACCATAATTTTTTTTCTGCATATCTCCAAATATTTAGTGTGCACACCCATGCACCATTTTTTTCTACGCATTTCTGACACTACACCCCACAATGTCAAAATTTAGTGCGCACACTTTCACATTCTTATTTTATGAACACCATGGCTGCGCTGTAATTCCAAATTCGGCCTCTTACCAGTCTGAATTTTGTCTTAACTAGATAATCATCCCATGTAGGATCAATGTTGAAACTGGCGATCTGATACCAATATGAAATGTACCCCGTTATAAGCACTAACAAAAAAAAATCTGATACCAATCTGTCACATACCCATCTTACTACTGAGCAATGATAATACAAAATCTAGTGTGTGGATTCTACTCTATAACATTGGTTTTCACAGAAATACTTGAAGTAACACGATCGACCCCAATGCCACAATTTTTTTTCTCTTCTGACACAAATTATAACAACGGAAGTAACACAATACAAATGCGTGGACAAGCATACCGAGTAACCAACATTATTGTGTGTGTAATCCACTCTGATCATGTGATCGCTAATATGCGCACAACCATTCTCACGTCACACACAAATTTTGTTCTCCTTGTGTGCACAGACTGCTTCCCTACACACACAAGTGAATATAGCCTCTTGCATGCACATATTATTCCCCTACATGCACGACCATTCTAACCTCGCCTCAGAGACACATGACCATTATTATAAGTTTAACTAACATAAAAATCAATAACGACTGTCATAATCCACATGTACAACTATAAATACTAAATATTAACACCACACTTACACGTGTAGACAACATTATGCAGAATAACGACAATTGATCATATGCAACATCATACAAGAAATAAACCCATATCAAACATAGATAATTAAGCACATAGTAAATTAGATAAGCACATAAATGACACTTATCTTTTTATAAAGAATCACCAACTATGCGTAGAGCTTAGACATTCCTCCCAACGATAAAATATGTTGCTCATATACTTTCAAAAACGGGTCACCCCCGAGTTGGGGCTTAAAATCCACCAATGAAAAAGGATTCCTAATGCCAGGATAAGGTATGATACATAGTGAAAATTTTCAGTCGAAGGTGCCAAACTGCTGCAACTAGCCTACAATATCTTATTCCCCACATGACTATCCCACCCTAGGAAGTGTGCCCTTCTCCGCTCAACAATCCCTCGGCTGCCTCACTTCCCTTCCAGCGATTCAACAACAGGCCAGAAAAGAAGTCTCATAGCCTTCTAACTAATGCCCAATGCACCAGGGAACAATTCCTAGAAAATATCTCACCTGGAGAGAATGCTCTTGGGCTTCAAAACCCGCCTCTTCGATAACAAAAATCTCACCTAGAGAGAATGCTCACAGGCTTGAAAATACGCCTCTTTGACAAAAAATACTTAGGTTACAATATGGAAAACCCCTTTTTCCAATATTTTATTGTAAGAACGGTAATGGTCATCCCAATTTCAGATAGTCTGGATGATGAAGAAAATGAGTGAATTCCCCAAAAGGAAATGATTTCTTCCCCTAAAATACACTAAGGTTTGACCATATATTTGGATTGTCATAACTGGAAACTTGTCACCTTCAAAGTTATATTTAGCCACTTGAAGACTCATTCCAATCCCTCGATAACTTAGGATAAATAAATATCCATAAATTAGACTTTTTAGAAATATTAATAAAATATTTCCTTGGACTTAAGTCCCCCCTTTCCCCCTTTCGGTGGAGTTTATACCCTCGCCTCTTTTCTTCTGAGAGGCCTGTTTGTAGTAATTTGATAATACTAATAGCTTGAGTGTGATTACATTTTACATGGACATGCAAATTGTCCTTTTGCATCCTGACTCACCATCCCAAATCTGTTTGATGCACACTTCTAGGTAATCCTTGCACACTTACCTAGGTGCACGCAACACTATGGAATGTGTGCACCCTTCCCTTGATGCACAATCTACACACACTTACTTAGGTATGCACAACACTATGGAATGTGTGTACTCTTTCTTTGGAAAACAATCCTCACGCACTACTCAGGTGCATGCAAAACAAAACCAAAACTTGGTGCCAACGACTCAACAACCTAAATGTACATTTACAATTTCATGTGCTCGCAACACTGAGCTAACACTTGGTGCCAATGACTCACTAGCCTAAATGTACATTTACAATTTCAGGTGTGTGCAACACTGAACCAACACTTGGTTCCAATGAGTCTCACCAGGATAAATGTATATTTACATTTTCATTTACAATTGGGGTTCAGATTAAGGATATTACAAATAAGGCAAGATGATTAACACCTAAGTTATAATTTGTTTGTAAAGTATCAATTTGAAATACTTTGAATGCGAAGAATTAGAGAACCCTTCCTTGTCATGATTTATGATATATATGACCACGATTTGGATGCATTAGATCTTAGTAAGGTAGTCTTAGAACATTTCAAGTCTATTGCTAAATTTATATTTAATAAAAATGCATAGCAGTATTACTTCCACTATCCTTATAGTAGGAAACTATCTATACAAAAAAACACATATTTTGATAATATTTTCCATCAAGACCCAAAAGGACATCTTATGGGGCATGCCATATCTTCTCTACTATTACATTGGCATGTATATCCTTAAAAAATTTGTAATTTGTCCCTTTGAAATGTGTAGATGATATTTATGGTATTTTAGAAAAATCCTACTTACAAAAACCACATTTGAGTTGAAACTCAAGCTATATCACTTGGCCTAAGAAATAGTTTAATCAACAAAATGCATTGTTCTACTTATGGAAAAAAGTTTATATAGTAGATCCCTAGTAACCTATAGGTTAGAAAATGTATAGATAGGTTCTCAATACAAATTAATTGAGAAATATGGTCATAATAATGCAATTAAATGAAAATTGATAATCACATTATATGGAAGTGAACATAATGACAAAGTTACCCTTGAATATTCCATTACAATGTACAATGGTTACATAAATATTGTAATCTTAACTAAAAATAAATAAATGATTAGGGAACATCTGTTGATTAATTGGGTTGGTTGTTATTGATGCCAACCCATGAAGCAAGTTCGATAGAAAATTTCGGTAGCCCCAACAGTATGGTTAAGGGACTCAAGTTTGTTTGAGGTATAAAGGCATGAAGATTAGTGTATTTGCAGGTAATACCATTATATATGGATAGTACATGTCGTGCCATTTTTTGTGATATGTGGAACGTCACATAATTCCTCACGGTTAGAGAGTTATGGCCTTCTGAAGTTGGAGAACACTCTTGAGTTATATAGAAGCCCTTAGAAGGTCAAAGAAGTCAATTTATTCTAAAAAATCCTAGAAGGAGTTTACTAGTCAAAGTGGTTGTAACTAGGAGTTAATCATGAGCTAAGTTGTTTCAAAAAGAAAATAATTAAAAATAAATTATTTGCAACTAGAAGTGGTGATTTTACTATTTGTGGATAAATTGGTTGTAAGTGGAAAAGTGGTTAGAAGTGGTTAGCCCTAAAAGAAGGAAGTTGGGTAAAGTTAGTTAGAAGGTAACCCCTTGAGGAAGATACTTGGAGAGTATAAATAAGAGAGTAAGGGTCTCCTATTAGCATCTATTGAGCACATTGAATATATATTATTTTTTGAAATACTTATTGTAGGTACTCATTGATACATTTGAAGTTACGCAAGTCTGAGGCAACAAAGAAGAGTTGACAATGCAAGTTTCAGAGTTGCAAAATTTCTAAAAAACCCTAGTATTTTAGGTGTACACAGGCTGTAGTGGAAGAGGTCACGTACATACGTGGGATGGTAGTGAAACGGGGCACGTACATACATGGGATGAAGAAGAGGAGGTCGCATACATATGAGAAAATCCATCAAAACTTCATTTGATGAGGATTCCGGGTCTCTAGAGTTTGAAATCAAGTTCCTAGGAAGGTCTACAATGATCAGGTTGTTGGAAATATGCCTACAGCAAAGATGATGTAGATAATCAAGGTTGTCATTGATGGCAATCAATTGTTTATGAAGAACAACTGAAACACGCTGCAACACAAATGTGAACTGCTGCAACACAAATGCGAACTGCTGCAACACAAATGCAAACACAGACGCTGAAACACAGTGCTGAAACAGCGCTGGAACACAGAAGCTAACGCAGATGGTTAAGGTTGTCATTGATGGCTATAACARAAGAATGACGCAGATGATCAAGGTTGTCATTGATGGCAATCGATTGTTTATACGAACACATATGCTGCAACACAAATGCGAACACAGATGCTGAATCACGAATGCTGAAACACGACTGTTGGAAGCGAACACAGATGCTGCAACACAAAAGTGAAACATGCTGAAACGTAGATGTTGAAACACGACTGTTGGAACATGAATGCTGGGACACGACTGCTGAAACACGACTGCTGGAACATGAATGCTAAAACACGACTGTTGGAACACGAATGCTGGAACACGACTGCTGGAACACGACTACTGGAACGTAGATGCTGGAACACGGCGTTAGATGATGTGGCATGCGTAGAGGAGGCAAGTAAAGAGCCAGTTCAGAAAATCAGGGAGAACGTTGGCATACGAAAAGCAGAAGAAAGAATAAACGAAAAAGGAAACTGCA
>JZKD02S1674205.1:169051-183704 GCA_000966675.3 Picea glauca | reverse complement strand
AAAGACTTACTGCCACTAAGATTAATGATTCGAAGTTAAAAATGAGAGAAATTGTGAATAATTTACAATAACTGATTCACCCCCCCCCCTCTCAGTTATTTCATACCTGTAACACAGGTACATCAGATCTATCTACAGGTTCAAAAGGTATGTCATATTCTTATAGGTATTTGGATATTGTTGTCTACATGAGATATGGTTATCAGAGATTGAGGTTTTTCCCTAGAGAGGTTGTTGGTTGTATGGCACTTATTGTATGAGTTAGATCTACAGAAATACAACACTAGTATGTTTGGTATTCATTATTGTTACATTTTGTTGGGTTGACTCTTGAGGCATATCTTGTATTCTTGGTACATGGTTGAGAGTTTTTGGTTGTGATGTGTTGGTGAAGTTGTTGGTCTAGTTTGAGGTTGCATATCAGTGAGGGTTTAATGTCTAGTCAATGTGAGGATTATTACACTTGATCATGATTGTATACACATGACTAGAGAGACATAGATGCACTTGGTTAAGGGATATGTATGATGATGTATGCATAGGAAACAACTACAGATTGGACATAGTGATAGGTTACAGGTTGATGTGATAGAGGCAATGAAGTGTATAAGTTTTAGTAAGGTGAAAAACCTATCTTTCTAAAGGTGTACGCAGGCTGCATTATAGATAGGCCATGTACATACACAGTCTACAATATAGATAGGTCACATACATACACCATCTACAACATATACAAGTCGCGTACCTATTGGTATTTTTTGGTACAGGATGATTACTGGTACAGGTTGATTACAAGTTATTAGTACAAGTTGGTTATAGGTTGTTGGCACATATTGGTACAGGTTTACAGTGGTATATATCACAGTGAAAGTGTGGCAGTGGTTTCATCATTTATTTGAAACTTATATTTCATGGCGGTTGGATGGGGAAATGATAGTTGGTTTTATCCACCTTCCGGTTGTAGTTGAAGAACATAGGGGGTTGTAGTCGAAGAACATAAGAGGTTTTAGCCTCCTTATAGTTGTAGCCAAAGAAGGAGATAAGAAGTTTTAAAAGGAAGATCACATAGATAGTCCTCCACCCAGAAGAGTCAGACTTTAGATTCAACGACAGTCAGAAACAAGAAGACCTCAAGAAGAAGATGAAGGATTCATAAGATTAACTCAGTTTAGAAGATATAAAACTCCCAGGTATCAAACCATCTTTCTTGGTTTATGTTATTCTTGTAACAATTTTGGACATAAGGTTGTGAATTGCAGAGAAAATAACATGAACATAGATAACCATGAAAGTTATGCACAAAATGATTATTCAAGAAGGCCCAATGAAACACAGAACATAAGATACAACAAGTTTGAATCCTTGAGTACTGATATGAAATGCTACAAGTGAAACAAATTTGGACACATGGAAAATATTGTAGAATGACAGTTCCTCCAAGAGAATCACAACATAATAACAACAGTCACAGACAAGAACCTCAAAGAATATGGATAAGAAAGTAGAATCAGTTCAATAATGAAGAATGCACACTTTATCTACAAGCTAAACATAAGAGACATGGTTGATATGTTGACAATGGCTGCTCAAAACACATGATAAGTGATGATGACAACTTTCTAACCTTGAGAAAGGAAAGAGATGGATCAGTCTCCTTTGGAAATGATGACTCAGCTAGAATCATTGGAAGAGGCACAATCAAAATTCGAAATAAGGATACCAAGGAAAATAATGTTCTTCTAGTGCAAGATATGAAAGAAACTCTTCTGAGTGTAAGTCAAATGTGTGATCAAGGCCATAAACTCGTGTTTGATTCATAGAAGTGCGAGATAAGAAAATCAGGTTCAGGCAGAGTGGTTGCAACAACCTTAAGAACTTCAAGCAACATATATGTATTAAGTGAAATTGGAAATGAAAAGTGTTTTCTAGGAAAGGAAGATGAATTTTGGCTATGGCACAAAAGAATGGGTCACATAAAATTTGATAACCTTGTCAAAGTCAACAAAAAAGAATCGGTCAAAGAAATTTACCAGATCATGAAGCCAACTATCACCTTATACAAGCATTGTCAACAAGGAAAAAAGAAGAAGACCAAGTTCAAATCAAAGGAATACTCCAGAAAAAGACCGTTGTAAATTGTGCATATTGATCTAGTTGGACCAACTAGAAAAAAGGGTTTAAAAGGTGAACAATATTTCATATTATTGGTTGATGATTATGCAAGGATGACTGCATTTTTTTTTCTCATGAAAAATTCAGAAGCATTCGAGAGCTTCAAGATATACAAGGAAATGGTTGAAAATGAAATAGATTCAAAAAAAAAATGTTTGAGATCGGATAATGGAGGAGAGTTTACTTCAAAGGAATTTATGGATTTTTGCAGCAAGCATGGGATAAAAAGGAAATTATTCATTGTTAGGACACCACAACAGAATGGAGTCGTTGAAATGAAAAACAATACAATACATGAAATGGCTCGAACTATGTTAATGGATTCCAAGTTGACAGACGTCTTTTGGAAACATGTAGTACATACAACAATTCATATTAAAAACAAATTAATTCTCAGAAACAAAAATGAAAAAACTCCCTACGAGCTATGGAAAGGAAGACCATCGAATGTGAAGAACTTGAGAGTTTTTGGAAGCAGATGCTATATCAAAAGAGAATATAGAAGAATGGGAAACTTCAATTCTCGTGTGGATAAAGGCGTACTTCTTGGGTACTAGAGCATAAGGAAAGCATACAAATGTTTCAATATAAGGATCAACAAAGTTTTGGAAAGAATCAATGTGATGGTTGATGATACAAGTGGCTGAAAAATAAAGGAAGAAGAAAAGGAGTCAATGGACTAGGTTCATGAAGAAGAAGCAAAGTAAGAAGAAGTAGAAGAAGGGAAAGATGAAGAAGAGAAAGAACGTCAAGATATCCAAGTACCTCCAAAGACACCCAAAAATGAACATAAAATAATAATCCATCAGATCAGATTATCGGGAACAAAGATGCAGGAGTTGAGACTAGAAGAAGAATCTGTTCACTAGAACAAATGCACCTAACACTCTTTTCTTCGATTGAGCCAATCATTTTTGAAGAATCCAGCAAGGATGAATTCTGGATAAAATCCATGGATGAAGAGTTGGATCAGATAGAGAAGAATGAAACTTGGGAATTGGTTCCAAGGCCAAAGTACAAGAATGTGATCGACACAAAGTGGGTCTTCAGAAACAAATTGAATGAAGATGGACATGTTACCAGGAACAAAGCTAGATTGGTATGCAAAGGATACACTCAAGTTGAAGGTATCGGCTTTGAAGAGACATTTTCCCTATTTTCCAGAATGGAAGCAATCAGATTGATCATCACTTATGCATGCTCCAAGAATATTAAAGTGTATCAGATGGACGTGAAATCATCTTTCATGAATGGGGATCTAGAAGAAGAAGTCTACATTGAGAAACCATAAGGATTTTAGTTTTCAGAGAATGAAAATTATGTTCGTAGGTTGAAGAAGGCCTTGTATGGTCTCAGATAGGCTCCCATAGCATGGTATTCCAGATTGGAAAAATATTTGCAGCTACAAGGTTTTAAGAAAGGAAATGGAGAAAACAACGTCTACATCAAGGTAAATCAAGGTAGTATTTTGTTAATTGAAGTTTATGTTGATGATATTATCTTTGGAAGTGATGATGACAAGATGAGACCAAGATTTTCAAAGGATATGCAGAATGCATTCGAGATGTCATTACTTGGAGAATTATCTTTCTTTTTGGGTCTTCAGATATGTCGAAGCAACCAAGGAATTTTTATTTCTCAAACCAAGTATATCAGAGAAATGCTAAAGAGGTTCGGAATGAAATTCTGCAAACTAGTCTATACTCCTATGCAGACTAGTTGTAAGTTAAGTAAATATGATGATTAAAATCCTACATATCAGAGGCAGTATAGGTCAATGATTGGCAACTTACTTTATGTGACAACATCTAGATCAGATGTAATGAAGATAGTTGGACAGGTGGCATGTTTTCAAGCAACACCAAAGGAATCACATGTTCTAGAAGTAAACATGATATTCATATATCTCAAGGGTACATAAGAGTTTGGATTATGGTATCCAAAAGGAAAGGATCTATCACTTATTTCCTACATAGATGCAGATTGGGAAGGTTGCATTGATGAACGAAGAAGTACAAGTGGATGAACTATCTACTTGGGTGAGTGTTTGGTATCTTGGATAATCAAGAAACAATCATCAATATCATTTTCTACAACCAAATCATAGTATATTGCAGCAACAACATGTTGTACACAAGATGTATGGATGAAACAAACTTTGACAGATATACAAGTTGAGTATGATGAGCCCATTTTGATATATTGTGATAAGACAAGTGCCATAAGTATCTCAAAGAATCCAGTGATGAACTCCAATATGAAGCACATTCCAATAAAGTATCATTTTCTATGGGAACATGTTGCAGAGAAGAACATTTGATTTGAGTATGTTGGGACCAAATAATAGATTGCAAACATCTTTACAAAACCGCCTCCAAGGGAAGCTTTTGAGTATCTTCGCCAAAAATTTGGTATAGTTCCTTCCCCACAATGAATTTTGAATGCTATTCTTATATGTCTTATATTTACACGAGCAAGAAACATAAAGAGGAAAATTCAATTTAGGGAGAGTTCAGTCAGGCGGAGAAGCCCCATGGACAATTTAGTTAGGGGGAGAAGCCCCAACATGAAGATACCTTTGCCATTGATGTCAAAGGGGAAGATATTTGTCATATGCATGGAGAGATTCACCATATTATTGGAGAGAGAGAAAAGATGCATTATTCAAGGGGGAGCAATGGTCACAGGGGGAGCATGAGCGATATGACTTCAATGTTGCATCAGAGTGTTTTCATCAATTCCACAGAGTGAGATTGTTGATTAATTGGGTTGGTTTTCATTGATCTCAACCCATGAATAAATTTCGATAGAAAATTTTAATAGCCCCAATAGTATGGTTAAGGGACTCAATTTGTTTTGAGGTATAAAGGCATGGAGATTAGCGTATTTGCAGGTAAGACTACTCTAGATGGGTAGTACTTGTCATGCAATTTTCGGTGATATGTGGAACATCACATAACTCCTCTTGGTTAGAGAGTTATGGCCTTGTGAAGTTGGAGAACCCTCTTGAGTTATAAAGAAGCCCCTAGAAGGTCAAAGAAGGCAATTTATTCTAGAAACTCCTAGAAGAAGTTTACTAGTCAAAGTGGTTGTAACTATGAGTTAATCATGAGTTAAGTTGTTGCAAAAAGAAAATAATTAAAAATAAATTAGTTTCAACTAGAAGTGGTGAGTTTATTGTTTGTGGATAAATGGGTTGTAAGTGGACAAGTGGTTAGAAGTGGGTTATCCCTAAAATAAGGAAGTTGGGTAAAGTTAGTTAGAAGGTAACCCCTTGAAGAAGCTACTTGGAGAGTATAAATAAGAGAGCAAGATTCTCCTATTAACATCTATTGATCACATTGAATATCTATTATTTTGTGAAATACTTATTGTTTGTACTCAATGATACATCTGAAGTTACACTAGTATGAGGAAACATAGAAAGGTTGACGACATAAGTTTTAAAGTTGCAGAATTTTTGAAAAACCCTAGTTTTTGAGATGTACGCAGGTTGCAGTGGAAGAGGTCACATACATATGTGGGATGACAGTGAAGGAGGGTGTGTACATATGCAGGATGAAGAAGAGGAGGTCACATAAAAATGGGAAAAGCTGTGAAAAATTGATTTGAGGAGGATTCCAAGTCTCTAGAGTTTGAAAGAAAGTTCCCAGAAAGGTCTACGGTGATCAAGTACAACATATCTATCTATAGGGTCAAAAGGTATGTTGTATTCTTATGTGTAGTTGGATATTTTTTTCTACATGAGATCTGGTTATGGGAGATTGAGGTTTTTCCATAGAGAGGTTGTTGGTTGTATGACACTTATTGTATGAGATAGATATATAGAAATACAACATTGGTATGTTTGGTATTCATTATTGTTACATTTTGCTGGGTTGAGTGTTGAAGCATATCTTGTATTTCTTGGTACATGGTTGAGGGTTTTTGGTTGTGATGTGTTGGTGAAGTTGTTGGTGTAATTTGAGGTTGCATATCCGTGATGGTTTAATTTCTAGTCCATGTGAGGGTTATTACACTTGATCATGATTGTATACACATGTATGGCACATGACTAGAGAGACATAGATGCACTTGGTTAATGGATATGTATGATTATGTATGCATAGGGAACAACTATAGATTGGACACAATGACAGGTTATAGGTTGATGTGACAGAGGAAACAAAGTTTCTGAGTTTCATAAAGGTGAAAACCCTATATTTTTTAAGGTGTATGTAGGCTTCATTATAGACAAGGCACACACATATGCAAGCTGCAGTATAGACAAGTCACGTACATACGTGAGATGCAACATATATAGGTTGTGTACCTGTTGGTATTTGTTGGTACATGTTCATTACTTGTACAGGTTGATTATAGGTTGTTGGCATAGATTGGTACAGGTTTACAGTGGTATATATCATAGTGACAGTGGGGAAGTGGTTTCATCATTTATTTGAGACTTATATTTTAGGACGGTTGGATGGGGAAAGGATAGGTGGTTGTATCCACCTTCCGGTTGTAGCTGGAGAACATATGGTATTGTAGCCTCCTTGTGGTTGTATTCAGAGAATTGGGGAGTTGGAGATTCCCTCAGGTTGTAGCCTAAAAATATAGGGGGTTGGAGCCTCCTTCCAGTTGCATCTGGAGAACAAAGGAAGTTGGTTATTCCAATGAATGTAATTCTTAAAGACATATAAGAAAAAGTATTTTGTGGCTTTCTCTCGCATTGGGTTTCCACATAAAAAATACTTGTGTATTGTGTATGTGTATGATTGCTCATTTTGCATGGTTCATTTATTCTGCACTTGTTGAATGATAATGGTAAATTGATCATAAATATAAACAACACTTATATACTGTGGTTAAAAAGGATTAAAAATATCTATTACTGATTCACCCCCCCTCTCAATAATCAAACAACGTCCAAGTAAATTTTAACTAAATGCAAGTTGGAACATTGATTTTGTGTGGCCAACTAATTTCCAACTTGACGTTTCCATCCTCTGAGACTTGGTTGATAAAAATGATTCATAGTTGTTGATGGGATATTTCCCCCATGATTATGGGTCGAAATCACAACAGATCAAGATTGTATGGAGATGATATAAATATTCCCTCCAAGACAAACACACAAAAACTAAAATAATAGATAATTTACAAGGAGAATTTAGGGAAGGATGAGGGAGAAAGGCTGCACCTTAAGTCTCCCATTTGATGTCGATCCCACTCCTTGTTCTTGACGAAATCTATATCCCTTGCTAGATGTTATAACCTGCAAAATGGGCACAATACCAAAGCTGCTACAAAGGTAGTTACACGATCAAATGGTATACATGTCATATATCATATTGAAAGTAAACTTAGTGAGAAAATACATAATATGAACACATGATAGGAGGGAAACAAAACTCTTCTATTAACACCAAATCAAAAAGGTAAGTTACAACCTTGTCTCGCCTTTGGCAACATCTCAAAGCCAACTGTCCAGGTTCCTCCAAGAATCCCTCAAGCATAGAATTAACCACTATACTCTTCTTTGGATGGCCCAAATAGGGATACAGATACACCCAATATTCATATAGATAAGAAATAAATGTTGGAAAAGGAGTTTCTAGAAACAAGGGGGTGTTTCTTAGAGGATTATAGGAAAGGGAGGCTTACTAGATGTTGGTAGCATAATATTTCACCAAGGGACTTGACCTCTCCCTATCCCTGAAGGATAATTTTTCATCTTCCCCAAGAGGTTAGGAGTTGGAATCCATTGTGTATAGGCAAGGGACATTTGGAAACGATCCCAACCAAAAAACCCACCTGAAAACATGAGATTATTTTATTTTTCACAAATTTCAAGGGAATCCATGGGTTGCAAGTTGAATATTCATAGATACCCATGTGTTGCACTATGGAAACCCATAGATGTTCTCATAAGGAATTCTTTTTAAATGATTTTGGAGAGGCAACTTGGGAAAATTTCTAACAAGATTTGGGAAAGGGTTAGGCCATGACACAAATGCACATGTGTGGAATTTTGTGCTATAATATATGCCTCTAATGTGTGAGGCTAAAAGGGAAAAATGATGGCCTAAATACATTATAAAACATGAGAGGAGAGGATGCATTGAATTACCCTTGAAGGTTCCTGAACAAATGATTCAAGAAAAATAACTGTTAGCAAAGATCAAACAATATTTTTGTTTCCCAAGTTGAGCATACCCATGCTCATGAGTGATATAAGCATGGACGTAAAAGAAACGTATGTTGTGGATCCATGGTACATATGAAAGTATAACTAATGCCCATGTCCACGAACAATAAATAATGGATCCATGTGATAAATATGAAGTATCAAGCATGACCATGAGGAATACGCAGTGGATCCATGTCAAAGTAGATCATAGCCACGGATAGATACACGGTGGAGCTATGTATCAATATCAAGAACAAAGGATATATGGAACCAAGAGAATGAAAAATTTGATCCTATGCAAGTATCAATGTCTGGGAGGTGGCACCATATGAGTTAGGAAGGAGCACAAAATATGTGGTGCTCACACTTCACCCAAAGTCTTCATAACAATCCGTTGTTGTACAAGTATACACTATATGAATAGATTTATTGAAGTCAAACAAAGTGAGACATTGTTTGATTACTTGTCATTGATGTATACCATTAACAAACATGAGAAAACCCATCGATGATGATAATGGGAGCTAAGGTACCATGGTACAATCTAACGAGTGTGATTAAATGAGATGGCATCAAACACCTAGTAGAATTTATCGAGCATGGGACATTGATGTATTCCCACTATAGATAGTGAGGGAACTTGCCACTAATGAATGCAATCCCCAAGGTACCAACCATAACTCTAGATCCCCCTCCTAGAGTAATATGTGTCGGATTTGATGGGAAGAGATCCGCTAGAAGGAAGGCATTAAGGAATCATCCATCAAACAACGAGGGGTGGAGGAAGGCCAAATATTTGGAAGAAATCGCATGAAGAGACTGATACTCATGATGATGAGAATGACTTGGGAAGGCCAACTTGCGAGGTCAGAGACTAACTACAAAATGGCTGACACAGGTTGAAACTTTCCTTGAACATAAGCACGACACATTATGTGACTTAGGAAGCATGACTGTAAATTGGGATAAATTTTTGATATAAGAAGCATCAACAAACACTCCATATAGTTGGAAGAGTAACCAACCAAGGGAGATAAAACTCAATAACGAGAAAAATTCTCCTAAATCCATACTAGATCCAAAACTATGAGATAATGACTCAAGATTGTGCTTTGTTCGAGGGAGAAAAAATTGTTGCCAACAAAAGAGATAAATGTTTCCCCCCCTCTTTTTGTTTATTTATTTATTTATTTTTGTCTTTTTCATGTTATAAAATCCTGAAAAAAGAATAAAAGAATGTTGTTGTACAATGGAGGAAACGAGTGTCAAAGGCAATAAAACTAGTTCCAAAGCACAAGGAACATACCTATGCTTAATGAAAGTAAGCATGTGCATTATAAGAACACTTATGAGATGTTCCCTCTAGGGATAAGGTGTTGAGTAACAAAGGCATAAAATGAAATTCTAGGGATAATAGGAATGTATAAGCAATTGGTTCAACGATAGCATGCTGAAGATGACATTAGGACTAAAAGCATGAGTAGTCAATATGAAGATGTAGTTACGACCCAACTTTGGGAAGTAAACCTCCCATGATGGTATTTTTTGTAAGTTTAGTCTCTAGGGATTGAAAAATAATAAAATCATACAAAGGAGAACTCTTTTGGTCACTGTGGGGCCAGAGTATTCCTTTTTCGTACATAGTCTAGTCGGTCAAGAAAAGGTATAAACTTATATCGAAAGGACGTCTCTTAAAATCCTTTGTAACGAGTGTGACAGAGATAAGATGACTCAACCATATTTTCATATTTAAGGAGTATGAAAAGAGCTTAACTATGGACTCCCTCATCCTTTTTCATAAATTTAGTCCCCTAAGTTCGAAAAGGTATAAAACACAACTTAGGAGAAATATTCTATTCCATAGACTAGAGTATGCCTTTTTCGTAATTAGTCCATTCAGTTTGAAAAATGGGTAAACTTACGTTGAATAAACAATATTTAATGAGTGTAAAAGGAACAAGGTCACTCAACAATATTTTCAATTTTAAGGAGTCTAAAAAGAGCTTAAATATGGAATCCATAATGTTGTTGTGAGTAGTATATAAGGGAGGGAGTCCCGTGGGTAAACGATAGAAAAATACTGAGTAAGAAGCATGAAGCTCGAATGCAAACTCATGGTGGGACTAAAAAGGACTGCTGAGCCTAAACACAAACTTGTAGCATAAGCATCAGAATACAAAGGGATTCTATACAAGGGCTCCCATGGAAGGTAGGCTCTACCACGTGAATTACGACACTTCTAAACAAAAAATAAGGTTTTGTGTCGCAATTCAGTGGGGTCGATCCCAAGGCCAAATGAATCAAGAAACGAATAATGAAATAATGCATGGAGGGAAAAAATATAACCAATATGCCAGTTTCGAGATCATTACTTGTAAGAACGGATCAACATACAATGAAAATATACCAAATAAAATGTATCCAAAGTCGTGTATATAAGACCAAAACACTTACCCAAAAGTTAATAATTCCAATATAGAAAACTCTAATAAAGACAAGTATTTAAGGGATACATAACTCAAAAACAAGAAACCCTAAAAATACAAAATGTAGAGAGGAATGCACAACCTTGTAGCTTATGCACATTAGCTCTTCAGGCAGAGCCCATTGCTAGGCTCAAGCCAATGGATTCTTTGTCAATAAACCTGTAAAGCTTTCAGTTTAGGAGGAGGTCAAAGATCCATCATCATAGCTTCAAGGATGGCCTCGTCTAAAGGAAACTCAACATCCAAGAAACTGGGGCCCAAAAACTCACAATTTTAGGGCTCAAGGTCTTACAAACAACAATATTATACTCAAGAGGAAATTCCAGATAACTTGGGCCAATAGGGAGAAGAAATGGATCCCATGCCCCCATCGGATAAAATGTCTGATAAATTTTTGAGACCTTGTCTCAATAAGGTAAACACAACTGTAAAGGATCCTTCTCAGGAGAAATTGAACACCGAGGATAATATGGTACATAATTCACCCATGGCGAGGAAAATTCTACTCGAACACTAGGAACAAACAAGGGGGAAGCATGAGATAAATCCAAACTAGGAAGGTGATTATCAAATGAAAGTTGAGAAATAGTGATAATTCTTTCGTTGTGAGGGAAATGCATCACACGAAAGAGTGTAGACAACACACATTCATCGCATACACATAATCATGACCAAGAATAAAATTAAAGTCTAAAGGGACTGGCACCACTAACAAATTGACTAGGAGAGTCTTCCCACCTAACATGATAAGCAACTGAGGAATATTCCCCAAGCATTCACTAGCTCTTCTGTCGAAATAGAACAACTCATTGGTAGCTAACAAAATCTTAAGAGAACACAAATATTTCCAAGCCGAGGACGATAAAATACTTGCGGATGATCCTTCATCTACAATACTTCGACGAATGCCTAATTTATTAATTCCAACCATTATCTGGAAGGGTGCAGAAGAAGGAAGGAGACTCTCTACAAAATCATTCCAAATGAAGGAAACCGTCCTAGGACTTGGAGGGAGCATGCTCGGGGAGAGTGGAATGCCCCCTTGTTCAGAAGTTACCGAACTAGAAATGCTAAGGACATGTTTGGAAGACACATCACTCCCTAAAATAGGAGTGGGATAAACCGAAGATTGCGTTAGTGAGACAACTTCCTTAGACTTGTCACTCTCCAAGAGAAGAGTGGGATCGACCAAATATTGCATTGGTGCGACCACTTCCTCAACCATCGGTTGAATAGGATGCAAGAAAACATGGTCAAGAAATGCATCACCCTCCAAAACAAGAGTGGTGTTGGTCGAATATTTCATCGACATGACTACATCATCAACCAATGATTGAATAGATTACATGAAAATCGAAGATGAATTAGAACTAGTTGATCTGTCATACAAGGACCATGCTTCTTGTACCATGGAAATAATAGGGCACAAATGAGTAAGGTGATATACATTGTAAATTTTACAATGGAACTTGGGCTTATGTCCTATGCATCTAGGATTCTCAACCGTATTAGTTCCCCCAACATGACTTGCAGTGGTCGGTGGGTTACCCCAACATGACTAACATAGGTTGTTTTCACGTCTCCAACATGATTAGCATATATTGGTGACAAGATAGTTCGAACATGACTTGTATAAGTTGGTGACTCGATGCCAGTATGACTATTAGTGATTGGAATTTTTCTCCTAGCATGAATCACAGAGGCTGGTGACATGACTCCAACATGACTAGTAGAGGTTGTTGACCTATCTCTAAAATGACTCGTAGAGGTTAGTGGATGATCTCCAACATGACTTGCAGAGGTTGGTGATGTTTTCCTAGTATGAATAGTTATGACTAGACTTGTTCCCCCTGTTATCCACAAGTTTGCACAAGCTAGATTTTTTGAAGAGCCTCCAGAGAATGAGCAGGAAATAATCATATATGCAGATATTACTAATTCAGCAAGCCTTAAAATGGCCCCTTTTTCCGCATTTCCACCATTGTAATAAATGTTCTAAGTATGAGATATTGTAAAAGGCTATTGGCCACCCTTGATCTAGGAGTGGGCACATACTCCAAAGTTTTTTTTTTACTTGTTAATTATTTTTTTTGCTTGCCTTAGTGAGCGATTAAATAATTTCTAAGTTTTTTCACTAAAAAAAAAAAGACTTGCTCCAAAGCCGAAGTATGTGTTGAAAAGTAGATCTTGGCATGGAAAATACAATGTCTAGTGTCAGAATGTATATAATATCATACTAGAACATAGTGTCTGAGTCATTTGGAAATTGTGGCTAAGTCTGATAGGTTTTTTTTAAGTTTTGAGTGAATTAATTAAATTCCCGCAAAATTGGAATTAATTAATTCTGAGTCAATAAATGTAAAAAATATGGCATCAAACATTGTCAGATGCCATATTTAAAGTCATTTTCCATTCTGGAGTATGATGCAAACCCCTATTTCCCATATTTAGAGACTAAAAAGTGATTATTATCACTAAAAAAAGTCAATTTTACTCGAAAAATACGGAAAGGGGTAATTAATTGAGTCTCCTAAATTTTAGGAGAATTGGGGAACATGTTTTAGACATGCTTTTTGTGTGTATTTAGTCAACTAAAGGCTAAAGGTTAGTTAACTAATGAGAAGGTCAACCTAATTGGATGACTTGGAGTAAGGAGGAGTCTCCAACTAAGAAACTCGACTCCCATCCTAAGTGGCACAAACCCTAACCCTAGCACATCTATTTAGGGACCCACGCCTCACTTAACTCATGTCTCACTCCCACTCTCTCCTAGTCCACTCGCCCCTCACTCCCACTCTCTCTCAGTTCACTTCCCCTCACCTCCACTCCACCTACCACCACTCGCCCTTCACCCCACGCATCTCGCTCTACTCTAAGTGTGTCACTCCTCCTCTCACGCGTCACTCCTCCTTTACCTACGCATTACCTACACTAAAACCCTAAACCTAGCGCATGCATTTTCCTAGGTAGTGTCACCTCCATTCCTATTTAATAATGGTCGACCTTTCTCAGTAGTTAGTGAGTCTTGAGCAAGCAAGCAAGTATTGTAATATCTCCTTATGAAATAAAAAGACTTTGGAGCTAGCTTTGGTGTGTGGAGGCAATGTGTGGATGGATGTTGGATATATGAGGTGATATTGTTGTGATTTATCTTATGCATTGTATCCTCTTGGCTATTCATATAGATATTTTTATTTAGATAGAGTAGGTTGTGTAATTTTGTTATTATGCAATTTTCTTGTTGATCTATGCTCAAATCTTTAATAGCATATGTGTTTTGGTTTAAACTAATGTTCTTTTGAAGGTTGATGTGTAGAGAAAACACCGAATTTAGGAACTTGCAGGCATAGATTTTTTGTAGGTAGAACCACTATTCTGGAGAAGAAAAGGAGCTCAATTGCTTCCTCTCTTCTTCCCAAGGAGTCATTCAAGAAGGCATTCACCCTCTTCTTCTTCACATCAAGGAGAGCCCATAACTCACTTTTCAAGCTGAAGCGAAACTCTAACCAGATAAAACTCTCTTCCTTACTCTTTGTTTTGGTTGCATGCTTAAGAAGTTAGTTTTAAGTCAAAATTTTGAATTATTTTCCTTTCCATGCAAAGTATCTAGATCTTGTTTAGAATTTTTCCAATTTAAAGAAGTAGATCTAGGGCATTTTCTAGCCTATTTTTCTCCTAGATTTAAAGCTAGTTAAGTGTCTTGTTTTGAATTTAAAATCAAGCTAAATAATTGCCTTGTGCTTTTTGTTTTAGGACATCAAACAGAAACAGTTAGAAGAGCCTAAGTTTAGTACATGCAAACTGTCCAAAAGTCTTTTTTTTT
>JZKD02S1674205.1:154860-169028 GCA_000966675.3 Picea glauca | reverse complement strand
TATATATATATATATATATATATATATATATATTAGTTATAAAGTCTTTTTCAGCATGTTCTAATAAAATTTGTTTGTTGTTTTCTTGCAGAAATAATAGGTTCAAGGGAAGATTCCGCCAAATTTTGGCGAAATCAAGAATTCTAGAGCACCCAGGGGGTTTTGACTTCATCCACGAAGATTTCTTGTTCTGCTTCTTACTTGTATTTTTTTTAAGGATCCCAAAAGATATAAGGATCCTATTTCTTTGCTAAAAATCTAAGGCTCAAAGAGAACCTTTGTTCTCAGTGTAATAGTTGTAATAAAAGTGGGCCTTTTTCTCAATTTGTTCATCCCCTTAGGGGGATTGGTGTTGTGTCTTGTATTTTTCTGTTTGGTTATGCATGCTTAAATATCTAAACAAATCAAGTACACAATTCAAAAAATATCAAACACAACACTCTAACCACATGCATGTTAAATTTAATTCACACATTTTCATGCATCTTTCTTAGTTTCAAGTAACTTCCTGTCTTTAGTTATTTTCATTTGCAACAACAATTTTAAAGGAAATATCTTGTGGATCTCTCTCTCTCAAATACAATATAGGGTATATAAAGCTTGAGTATTGCAAATCGTATCTCTCATTTCTTTCAAATTATTTACGTAAAGTGCCTCAATTACAAACAGGGTTTGTGTAATCCATCATTTCATTTTTTGACAAAGTAATTGAACCTTGCTAGTATAATAGGGAAATCCTTCAAGATTGTAAGTTCTTTGGGAGGAAAGGGCATAAAAGTGACCTATGCAATAATACAGTCCGTCGTGCTGTACATCCATCACTTTCGGTGAGTTTACTGGTGAGACCATTGGGTTTCGGTAAACTCTCAGTGAGTCCAAGCAGAGAACAAGCTTCTTAAAGGGCCAAACATTTTCACTAATTAACTACAAAATTAACCTTAATAAAATACTTGATCTACATTGCCCACGACTCCATTTAAGGCACTGGTTAAAACATAGTATCTATCTTTTGTCTTATGTGAGCAATTTTATTCATGCTTTGAAGCATCTATCTTTCATGTGAGAAGTCTTTACATTTATGCATTCTATCTAACTTTTTTGCTTAAGTCTTGCAGATTTAGTGTCCTTTGATCATATATGCATGCTCATGGACAAGTATCTTATTTTATTATCTGAATATTATATATGCATGTTTATAAGAAAGTACTTTTGATTATGAAGATGGTGAATGATAAATGTTAGTTGATCAAGTTTTATTTCAAGCAAGAAACTCCTAGAATAAGTGTTCTTTCTTTCTTAGTTTAGAAAGCCTTAGTTTTATTTTTATAGGGACTACCCCCCTTGGCTTCGCTAGGAGTTGGCCTAGACGGAGGAGTCGAGGATCAGGTGACAACACCTTGACTCGAGACTTTCCCCCAAGGACACACTAAGTGGATTGCAGGTTTCTTCCACATTACCCCAAGTGTGTATTAGGACGACAACATTTTTGGCACCATTGTCGGGGATAAACCTTTCTATTCCCGGGTTATGACTTGTTTTTTCCTTTTAATTTTACTTAGTTTTTTTTTCTTTTGATGCTTGTAGTTTATCATAAATAGACTCAATCATCTGGCGACTCCACTAATTTCCAATTTAACTAAGTATTCTACTAGGAGGAACTCAGAAGGTCTGTTTAACCTCATTCCTGAACCTGAGAAGGCTTATCGAAGGAGGTTAGCCAAATCCTCTTATCGTAGAGTACTTAGTCATTTAGAAACAAAGTCAATTTCTGATATACACTTGCTCTTTCCTGATCAAATTTTTATTTCATAAATGTCTATCTATAATAAATGTGACTTTACTGCAATTAATAATTATCCGCATGCTTTACTTGAAAAAGCCATAGAAAAGCTTCCTAGTTTCCAAGGTAACAATGAAATATCAGCTAGAATGTATATCAAAGCTTTCATGAGATGTACTAACAAGTGGTGTGAAGCTCATGATTATGAAGATGTCAAAATGAAATTATCTGTCTTATCCTTAGAAGATATTGCCTTAGATTGGTATGAATATCTGCCTGACAACAAGTTCAAAACACTTAAAGAGATTACAAATTCCTTCATTGAAAAGTGGGGGGAGAATAAATACCATCGTCAGTTGTTAGCAGCCCTCAACTCAATCAAGAAAAGTGAGAATGAAACAATGGACAAATTTAATCAAAATTTTAATGAAATTGTCTCCAGTATGCATGATGACATCAAGCCTCCTAAAGAAGCTATCCTAATCTATTATGTCGAGGCCTTTGGAGGGGAAATGAGAAATCAACTTAGAGATAAGGAACCCCTTGACCTCAAGTCAGCTCAAGAGATAGCGGTCAAAATAGATAAGAACATGCAAGCATCAGGAAAGTCCAACATTCCTGGTTTCAGTAGAGGAAGTACTTCTAGGTAAATAGAGGCTAAGGACAAGGTTGTGGCTGCAGCTCCCGAAAATAAAGACCCAAATTTCGACCCCTTAAAGGACATTACTAAGATGGTCAAACGAATGGAATCTACCCATGCTACTCAACTTAGTGCCATGCAAAATAGGTTGATAGCAATGGAGAGGTCACAAAATAACAGGTTCCAACCTAGACAGAATAATGATAGGTGGCAGATAAAAGATTCCCCTCAAGACAATAGGCCACCCAATCAATTAGAGTCCAATAATGTGGTTCATGAAGAAGCACCACCTTTCTGCAGAGCATGTGAAGACTTTCATGAGGAGTCTACTTGTCCAATATTTTTTCAGATTAATGAATAAGGCCTTCCTCAAACAAGCAACTATGTAGGTCAACCAAGAAATGTCAACCGCATCAATAATTTTGGTGAAACTCATCCTCTATCTATGGATTATTGGCTTCAAATGCAAGATAGGAGTGAGCCAACACAAAAAGTGGTTGAGGAGTATGATAATGTGACCAAACTATATGGTCACAAACCTACGAGTGAGCAGATCTTAGAACTAGCAAGGCACAGAGGAATTGTCTACCAGAGGAAAGGAAAAGAAGGAACTAGCAGCTCTCAAAACAACTTTCCAAAGGTAAATTTTCCCACACAAACTCCAACTACTAATCTTAATGTTGATCTAGGTAGTTGGATAACAAATGCAAAGGTATTGGTTTCAGTATCATATCTACTCAAAATTCCTTCACAGAAACAAAAGCTTCTGCAAGCTATAGATCCTCCAAGCAATAAAGCTATTTCAAGTAATAAAGTTGTCCCAAGTAAATATTCTCCAAAAGAACAAGAAAATATTGTGGAACAACATGAAGATCCTCCAGTGGTCTTGACTAGTAGAGATAAGACTAAGGAAGAAAATCCTCCTTTCTTTATCTCACTTGAAATAAATGATCAGTGGCTACACAATTGCATGTATGATTCAGGGGATTCATCAAATATTATAAAAAAGGGGATTATGCAAAGATTAGGTCTAAAAATCACAAGTTCTTATTAGAATGTGTGTGCTATGGAATCAAGGGAAATAGAAACACACAGAATAATTATAGATCTCCCAGTTAAGCTAGCCTTTCATCCTGAGTTTGCTTTCAAGATGGATGTCCTTGTCATAATGTGCCAGATGCATGGGGGATGTTGTTATCTAGGAAATGGGGAGAAGCAATGGGTGGTTGTTTAAATATGGATTTGACTTTTTCTACTATTCCATACCCTCCTCCTTCAACTGAAAGATTCAGACTCTTTAGGGAAACTGAAAGAAAATATCACATAGAAGACCCTAAAGAGCAGTTTAATGATTTCATTTACCAAGTTTCTGATATGGGTGATTTCTCCATTTATTCTAACTTCTTAGCTCCAGTTCAAAATAAGTTTAAAGATGAAGTTAACAATAAAGCATGTAAAATACATTTTGATGGATCTCACTTTAGATCAGGCAAAGGGGCAGGCATAGTTTTAAAATCTCCAATAGAAAAGACTTACAACTTTGCATTCAGACTTGAATTTGATGCAACTAATAATGTGGCAGAGTATGAGGCAATTCTGTTAGGCTTAGAAATCGCTAAGGACATGGGTATTAATATTATCAACATAAAGGGTGACTTAGACTTAGTAATTCTCCAAGTTAAGAACAAGTATGCATGTAGAAACGAGAGGCTTAGAAGATATAGAAATACTGTATGGGATACCATGGAATATTTTGATGCCTTGGACCTTATTTCTATCCCAAGAGATCAAAAAAGTTTGGCTGATAGTCTAGCTGTAACATCTTCTACCTTCCAGCCCTCAGAAAATTTAATGAAAGGTGAAGGTAAGTTGGAGATAATATTTAGGCCATCTGTCCCAGATAATGTTGACAATTGGAAAGTTTTCAAGGATGACAAACAAGTTCTAAGGTTCATCCATAACTTAGGTGAATTCTCATACTTTAATGTCAGCTACAAAGAGGAAGGCAAGAAATATATTGAAGAGGATAATCCCATAAAAAATCCAGTACCCAGAGGTATAGCTGCCCTTGAATAAATTTTTGACAGGCATGACATGTACAAAAATAAAAAAGAAACAATAAAGCCTGAAAAACATATTGAAATAAACATTGGGACAAAAGAAGCTCCAAGAATGATAAAAATTGGAAAAGGAACCACATAAAAGGAAAGGAAGGAACTAATCATCCTAGTCCAAGAGTATATGGATGTGTTTTCCTTCATCTATGATAAGCTCAAAGCATACAAAGAAGATGTTTTTCAACACACCATCCCTCTCAAAGATGGCACAAGACCTTTTCGGCAAAAACTTAGGTGAATAAATCGTAAGTTGGAACCTCTAGTTCAAGCAGAGTTAAAAAAGATGTTGGATGTTGGAATCATTGCTCCAACTAGACACTCTTCTTGGTGCTCCAATTTAGTGATTGTTAGAAAAGAAAATGGAGGGATTAGACTATGTATATATTTTAGAAAATTAAATCTTGCATGCATCAAAGATAATTATCTCCTCCCCAACATGGAAACCCTACTCCAAAAGGGTAACTGGTTCTAAAATTATGTCCATGTTGGATGTCTTCTCAAGCTATAACCAAGTTTTGGTAAGGAAGGAAGATCAGAATAAGACTATCTTTACCACTCCTTGGGGAACTTTTGAGTATTTAAGGATGCCTTTTGGTTTTCTTAATGTGGGTGCCACTTTTCAGAGGGCCATGGATTATGCCTTTCATGAACTAATGGGAAAAATCATAGAAATATACCAGGATTATTTGACAGTGTTTTCCAAGAAAAGATCAGATCACATAAGTCATCTCAGGTAGGTTTTTGAAAGATGTCGAAAATATGGCATCTCCTTGAACCCAACTAAGTCCATCTTGGGTGTTGGTGAAGGTAAACTGATAGGTCACATCATAACAGAAGGCGGGGTGAAGATGGATCCTGAAAGGGTTGAAGCCATATAGAAGGTCCATTTACCCCCAACCAAGAAATCCCTCCAATCCTTTCTTGGACAGATAAACATCGTCAAATGGTTTATTCCTAACTTAGCTGAGTTAATGAAACCACTTCTCAAGCTACTAAAGAAAGATGCTAAGTATGAGTGGTCAGGAGAAGGGAATATTGATTTTAAAACTATCAAGGATGCAATTGGCAAATCACTAGTGCTAATTAGTCCTGATTATTCAAAGGATTTTCAAATATTTTCCTTTTCTTATGAGGGTACTATTGCAGGGGAATTGCTCCAGAAGAATAATGAGGGTCAGGAGAAACCCATTGCTTTTATGAGTAAGGCATTGCAAAATTCAGAACTTAACTACACAAGTATGGAAAAACAGGCATATGCCTTAGTCAAATCTCTCAAACATTTCCGAGTATACATAGGATACTCAAAGATTCTGGGGTATGTCCCTCACGCAACAGTAAAGGATATCCTAGGTCAACAGGATTGTTTGGGAGATAGAGGAAAGTGGGTTTCTAAAATACAAGAATATGACTTAGAAATAAAACCCACAAAGTTGAGTAAAGGTCAGGGTTTAGCTCAAATTCTCACCGAAGGAAATGAACAAGTGTTGGAATTAGTATGCCAAACAAGTCAAACTAGGCCAACCTTGTCATCAGAGCTTCAAAAGTTAGAACAACACCAGTGGTATGCAAATATCATATACTTTCTCTCAAACCTTACTTGCCCAAGTCATTTGATTGGTCACAAGAGGAGGGCTTTAAGGTTGAAAGAAGCAAAGTATTGTATCATTCAAGATGACTTGGGGTGGAAGAACCCTGATGGAGTGATACTCATATGTGTTGATGAGACAGATTCTAAGAAACTTTTGATTGAATTCCATTCAAGATTTTTTGGTGGACACTTTGCGGCCAAAACTACCGCCCACAAAATCCTCAGAGAAGGTTATTATTGGCTGACCATTTTCTTAGATGTACACAAAATGGTCAGGGGTTGTCAACAGTGTCAACTATTTTCAGGGAAGTAAAAGCTAGCAGCCTTGCCTATTCAGCCTGTGGTCATCGAAGCTCCTTTTCAGCAGTGGGGGCTTGATTTTATAGGTCAATTCAAAGATAATTCAAGTAATGGTTTTACTTGGATAATTACGACCACTGACTATTTCACTAAGTGGGTAGAAGCAATACCCACTAAGCATGCAATCGACAAAGTAGTAATGAATTTCCTTGAAGATAGGATAATCACTCGGTTTAGTGTACCCGCCAAAATTACCATTGATAATGCCAAGGCCTTTAGTTCGACAGATTTTTCCAATTTCTGTTTCAACTATGGCATTATGTTGTCCCACTCTTCAAACTATTATCCCCAAGGTAATGGTCTTGCTGAATCCAACAAAAAAAACTTGATGAACATTCTCAAGAAACGGTAGGGGATAATAAGAGGTCATGGGACAACAAAATAAAGTTTGCATTATGGGCGGACAAAATAACTAAAAAGAGTTCCACCAGTAAAAGCCCCTTTGAGCTTGTCTACGGTCTTGAGGACACCTTGCCAGTTCATCTCAAGCTTCCAGTGTATCAGTTTGTTCAAAAGTATGGTTTAGATGAATATTTCCAGCATAATAGGATTGATCAATTAATAGAGTTAGATGAAATCAGACGAAAAGATTTGGATCAAAGCATAAAGAATCAGAGCAAAGTAAAGAGGAATTTTGACAAGTATTCACGACAAAGAGTCTTTCAGGATGGGGACATGGTCCTTCTTTGGGATAAAAGAAGGGAAAATCTAGGAAGCCATGGGAAGTTTGACAGCTTATGGACAGGTCCATATATTATACAGGGTTCAACTAGCAGAAATTCATTCTGTCTAAACAGGTTGGATGGTGATAATTTGGCCCTACCAGTCAACGAACAACTTCTCAAGTTTTTCTTCATAGAGGTCATCTGATGCCCATGGGGGCATCTACTATATCATACTTTCTAACCCTTATATTTGTATTTTATACTTTGTCTTTTATGTACATCATTTATTTTTATATGCACATGTATACTAACACCTTTGTTGTATTTATGCACATGTATATATGCCTTGTTGTACTATATGTATTCATACTTTATCATTTGCAAATTTTGTATAATGTTTGGTTTTTATATGGACATGATATCTAACATGCGTCAATGATGCAGGAAGCGTAATGATAGATTCTCACATGGTCTCCTACATATTTATAGGTCAACCACACGTCCCCATATGGAGACAATGTTATCCACCAGTTTGCACAAGATGGATTTTCTGAAGAGCCTCCAAAGAATGAGCAGGAAATGCTCATATATGCAGATATCAGTAATTCAGCAGACCTTAAAAGGGCCCCTTTTTCCGCATTTACACCATTGTAATAAATGTTCTAAGTATGACATATTGTAAAAGGCTATTGGCCACCCTTGATCTAGGAGTGGGCACATACTCCGAAGTGTTTTTTTTACTTGTTAATTATTTTTTCTGCTTGCCTTAGTGAGCGATTAAATAATTTCTAAATGTTTTCACTCAGAAAAAAGACTTGCTCCAAAGCCGAACTATGTGTTGACAAGTAGGTATTGACATGGAAAATACAATGTCTAGTGTCATAATGTATATAAGATCATACTAGAACATAGTTTCTGAGTCATTTGAAAATTGCGGCTAAGTCTGATAGGTTTTTTTTAAAGTTTTGAGTGAATTAATTAAATTCCCGCAAAATTGGAATTAATTAATTATGAGTCAATAAATGTAAAAAATATGGCATCAAACATTGTCAGATGCCATATTTACAGTCATTTTCCAGTCCGGAGTATGATGTAAACCCCTATTTCCCATCTTTCGAGACTAAAAAGTGATTATTATCACTAAAAAAGACAATTTTACTCGAAAAATATGGAAAAGGGGTAATTAATTGAGTCTCCTAAATTTTAGGAGAACTGGGGAACATGTTTTAGACATTTGTTTTGTGTGCCTTTAGTCAACTAAAGGCTAAAGTTTAGTTAACTATGAGAAGGTCGACCTAATTGGATGACTTGGAGTTAGGGAGGAGTCTCCAACTAAGAAACTCGACTCCCATCCTAAGTGGTGCAAACCCTAACCCTAGCGCATCTATTTAGGGACCCATGCCTCACTTAACTCATGCCTCACTCCCACTCTCTCCTAGTCCACTCGCCCCTCACTCCCACTCTCTCTCAGTTCACTCCCCCTCACCTCCACTCCACCTACCACCACTCGCCCTTCACCCCACACATCTCCCTCTACTCTAAGTGTGCCACTCCTTCTTTACCCACGCATTACCTACACTAAAACCCTAAACCTAGTGCATGCATTTTCCTAGGTAGTGTCACCTCCATTCCTATTTAAGAATCGTCGACCTTTCTCATTAGTTAGTGAGTCTTGAGCAAGAAAGAAAGTATTGTAATATCTTCTTATGAAATAAAAAGACTTTGGAGCTAGCTTTGGTGTGTGGAGGCAATGTGTGGATGGATGTTGGATATATGAGGTGATGTTGTTGTGATTTATCTTATGCATTGTATGCTCTTGGCTATTCATATAGATATTTTTATCTAGATAGAGTAGGTTGTGTAATTTTGTTATTATGCAATTTTCTTGTTGATCTATGCTCAAATCTTTATTAGCGTATGTGTTTTGGCTTAAACTAATGTGCTTTTGAAGGTTGATGTGTAGAGAAAACACCAAATTTAGGAACTTGCAGGCATAGATTTTTTGCAGGTAGCACCATTATTCTGGAGAAGCAAAGGACCTTGGTTGCTTCCTCTCTTCTTCCCAAGGAGTCATTCAAGAAGGCATTCATCCTCTTCCTCTTCACATCAAGGAGAGCCCATAACTCACTTTTCAAGCTCAAGCGAAACTCTAACCAGATAAAACTCTCTTCCTTACTCTTTCTTTTGGTTGCATGCTTAAGAAGTTAGTTTTAAATCAAAATTTTGAATTAGTTTCCTTTGCATGCAAAGTATCTAGATCTTGTTTAGAATTTTTCCAGTTCAAAGAAGTAGATCTAGGGCATTTTCTAGCCTATTTTTCTCCTAGATTTAAAGCTAGTTAAGTGTCTTGTTTTGAATTTAAAATCAAGCTAACTAACTGCCTTATTCTTGCTGTGTTAGGACAGAAAACAGAAACAATTAAAAGAGCCTAAGTTTAGTCCATGCAAACTATCCAAAAGTCTAATTTGTTTTTTTCATTTTTTCCTTAGAAAATTTTGGGGAATTTTTTTTAGTTATAAAGTCTTTTTCAGCATGTTCTAATAAAATTGTTTGTTGTTTTCTTGCAGAAATAATAGGTACAAGGGAAGATTCTGCCAAATTTTGGCAAAATCAAGGCTTCCGGAGCACCCTGGGGGGTTTTGACTTCATCCATGAAGATTTCTTGTTATGCTTATTACTTGTATTTTCTTTAAGGATCCCAAAATATATAAGGATCCTCTTTCTTTCCTAAAAAGATAAAGCTCAAAGAGAACCTTTGTTCTCAGTGTAATAGTTGTAATAAAAGAGGGCCTTTTTCCCAGTTTGTTCATCCCCTTAGGGGGATTGGTGTTGTGTCTTGTCTTTTCCCGTTTGGTTATGCATGCTTAAATATCTAAACAAATCAAGTACACAATTCAAAAAATATCAAACACAACACTTTAACCACATGCATGTTAAATTTAATTCACACATTTTCATGCATCTTTTTTAGTTTCAAGTAACTTCCTATCTTCAGTTATTTTCATTTGCAACAACAATTTTAAAGGAAATATATTGTGGATATCTCTCTCTCAAATACAATACAAGGTATATAAATCTTGAGTGTTGCAAATCATATCTCAAATTTCTTTCAAATTATTTACATAAAGTGCCTCAATTACAAGCATAGTTTGTGTAATCCATCGTTTCTTTTTTTGACAAAGTAATTGAACCTTGCTAGTCTAATAGGGAAATCCTTCAAGATTGTAATTTGGGAGGAAAGGGCCTGAAAGTGACCTACGAAGTAAGACGGTTCGCCATTTTGTACATCCAACACTTTCGGTGAGTTTACTGGTGATACCATTGGGTTTCGGTAAACTCTCAGTGAGTCCAAGCATAGAACAAGCTTCTTAAAGGGCCAAACATTTTCACTAATTAACTACAAAATTAACCTTAATAAAATCCTCGATATACACTACCTATGACTCCATTTAAGGCACTCGTTAAAACATACTATCTATCTTTTGTCTTAGGCAAACAATTTTATTCATGCTTTGAAGCATCTATCTTTCATGTGAGTAGTCTTTACATTTATGCATTCTATCTAACTTTTTTGCTTAAGTCTTGCAGATTTAGTGTCCTTTGATCATATATGCATGCTCATGGACAAGTATCTTATTTGATTATCTGAATATTATATATGCATGTTTATAAGAAAGTACTTTTGATTATGAAGATGGTGAATGATAAATGTTAGTTGATCAAGTTTTATTTCAAGCAATAAACTCCTAGAATAAGTGTTCTTTCTTTCTTAGTTTATAAAGCCTTAGTTTTATTTTTATAGGGACTACCCCCCTTGGCTTCACTAGGAGTTGGCCTATATGGAGGAGTCGAGGATCAGGTGACATCACCTTGACTCGAGACTTGCCCCCAAGGACACACTAAGTGGATTGAAGATTTCTTCCACGTTACCCCAAGTGTGTATTAGGACGGAAACACCCCCAACATGACTTGCAATGGATGGTTTCATGTCTTCAACATGAATCACAGAGGTTGTTGATGAATCTCTAACATGACTAGCAAGATTTTGTTTTGTGCTTCCATCATGACTAACAGAGGATGGTTTTTGAACTCGAGTATGAATTACAGGGACTAGGATTGTGCTTCTAGAATGAATAACAAAGGTTGGTATCTTTCCCCCAACATGACTTATAGAGGCTGGTGACAGGTCTCCAACATGACTTGTAGAGGTTGATGATTTATTTTCTTACTCTTTCTCTTCCTATTCCTTTTAGATTTCTGGTTACTAGTATCGTGACTTTTGCCAGAAGATGGAGAAGGAAGAGAAGTAAAATTTATGGGTGTAGAAGGTGAAGGATCAAAATCCATACGATGCCCCTGACATAAGGTGATTATCTAAGAAGCAATAAGAGAATTCAGGACATTTGGAGTGGTCCAAATCCAAAATGGTATTCCTACATTCAACCCAGGAATGTTCAAAGTGGCCATCAATGGGGAAACAATGTTTCCTTAGAAAGGAAAATCAAAAGAATCCTCTTGGGTAGGGGTCCCTTGGTTTGCATCCTCAATATGTTTTGCCATATCATTCTTATTCACAGGTTTATCCCTTGTGAGATTGTTCATGTCCATAAAATTCTCATGCAATGACTATGGCAAACCAGTGGTATAAAAACCCATGCCTTCTAAGAGGTGGATCCATGCTTTCAATAAAAAGACAAGGGGTCCTTCCCGACCAGTGGAGCGTCTTGTCAACCACCCTAAATCAATGTTACAAAAGAAGTGACATTGACACAACCTATGACCAAATATACAAAGCAACGATCCAATAAAATGTCCTAAGAGAAACATTGCAAGCAAACAACTTGTCCAAAAATTCAGCCCAGGTGGATGAGGTCCTAAGTCCAAAGTAATGAAAAAGTGGAAAGGCAACTTTTGGAAAAAGGCACGGGTTGATTAAGTCCCGTGGACAAATGAACAAAGGAGTGAGAAGCAGTTATCCCAACCTCCAAAAATCAACCTTATCTGGTGCAAGTACCCACGCTTCACAGGGAATCCTCTAGCAGTACTGAAAAGTGTGATGAAAAATCTTCCCCATGTACCATGACAAACCCTCGTAGTCACATTTGACATCCATAAGAATGGCCACTAGGGTCACCAACTCACAGTCAACATCTAGGGGTACATTCACCAGTCAGGATCAAACATATAGGTAGGGTAGCTAAGCCCGAAGCCTCAAAAGCACCACCTCTCATGAATGTATGGGTAATAATGAAACCCCCAATATACAGTCTCTCCATTATGCTTAGTTAAGCTCTGGAGGGGTCTCTCCTCGACTCTCCGTCACATGACCTCATGTTTAGCTCCTGTGTTAGAGAAGGCTCCTAGATATACTTATATGATATTTGGATTTGAGATTCTCCCTAGCTCACAATCCTATGTTTGTTCAATGGACTTGGACAGTTTTGTCTCTAATCCTAATCCAAGTCCCTAACCCTAAACTTATTTGTGAACCCTAGAAACAAAGTCTAGTACATTTTAAGCTTAGTGATCATTTTAGTGGTTGTTTTTTACTCAAAAAGGGTGTGGATGCAACTTATGTTGTTTGCGACTCTTACAAAAATGAAACTTATAAGAACACTGGAAAATAAGACTTTACACTAATTCTTCAAATGAAAATATAGTTTCACAAAGAAAATGCATGAACAATCCTTCAAACCTTAAAATACAATTTTTTTCTTTTCTAATGCAAAATGAAAAAGAGGCAACCAAAAGGATTTTCCTTCTAACTTTTGTTTTGAAATGATTTCCAGATGATAAGAAAACATAAGCCTATGATAACATATTTTTGTTTTTCAAATAACGATGCAAAACAATGCAAAGAAAGAAAGAGACCTAAGTAGTGGAAAAACTAGGTTTTTATTTTTATTTTCTTTCTATCAAAGAAAAACTAACAAAATATTCTAAAAGAAACTGCATAATACACGATTCAAAATGCAAATCATTTTACTTAAAAAACAAGATAAAGAATGTTTGAAACCAAGAGAAATATATTTTCTAATCCGAAGGTTTTCACAAGCTTAGACACAGTGTTATCACACATAGTTGTCAAAAGATCGTAGGATGACCAAGTCCATGGTCTACATAGATATTAGCCTTTAGCACAAAGTGCAGCATTCAGAATGGTCCATTTCAGGATTGAAACACACGCAAGCAGATAGGCTCGATTTTCAGCAGCGAAGATCCCATGGATAATTTAGATCAACGACTCTCGGGCCATCCAGATTTCAAAGTAGCACAAGGATTAACGACTAGATAGAGGATACAAAGTCCCGAAGTACATCTAAGCCATTGAAGGCTGAGGAGACACATCAACGGATCTCACACTTCGGAAGATTCACTTCGGAGGATTGAAAAATCTATACATTGGAAAGGACTGAAGCCCAAACTCCCGAATTAATTATGAGTCGTTGATCTCCACAACAGGAAGCAAGGTCCATCCAAGAGAAGCATGTGTCAGCAAAATCGGGGCTTTCCCAGATCACAGATCACGACTAGATCGACGACTATGCTTCATTGCAGGGATGCAACTTGCTCGAGAGTTAAAATTATTGAGTGGTCCCACAATTGAAACCATGTTATAATTAAAGAGCTATGTGGCGGAAGATGGTCAAAAGAGGTGTGAATCCAAACTTCCTTTGATGGCCCTGCAATCACGTGCTTATATAATGACAAATCTGAGAGTAGCACGAGGCAGACCCTAGGAGTTAATCCTGATCCTGATCCTGATGAGAGATCAATTAATGAAAGGGAGTGGTGGTTGAAACCTCAACTCACTCCATAAATAGAAGGCGTGGAGGATATGGTTGTGGAGACAGAATTGTTAGCCTGAGGTACCATGATGGATGTTTTTCCTGCTGGACCATGTTGAGCTGAGTTTGCGGCTGACAGGAGGATACACACACAGTCTAACAGAAGAAGGCATAGATGTAAATCATTGAACGAGATATCCAGGTCACACTCCTGACAGTTGTACTGAGCG
>JZKD02S1674205.1:130881-154787 GCA_000966675.3 Picea glauca | reverse complement strand
CAGGAGTAGGGCTTTGTAATTTTTCAGTTTGTATGCCTACGGGCTTGGATTGTAAATATATGTTATTGAAGATTCCTTTGAATCATTTTTATCAGACCGTTTTCTTAGTTTATAAGTTGTTTCATTCTTTCCTTATTGTTTGAATGTAGTATCTGTGATTCATGGATTCCTGAGGCGATGGAGGATCTATTTATATCTTTCCCATGTTCATCGTTCATCACTCAAACCCTTATGTTTTCCTTATTATTTGAATGTAATCTCTCTAATTTATGGATTCCTAAGGCGATGGATGATTTGTTGCTATCATGCCCATCTTTCATGGTTCGTCATATATTCTTTGTTTTTCTTATTGTCTGTATGTAGGATCTCTCTGATCTATGGATTCCTGAGGTGGTAGAGGATCTGTTGTCATCTTGCCCATTTTTCATGGTTCATCACTCAGACATTTTCTGTCTTTTTATCCTCACCACCACTTAAATACTTTTATCTAATATGTAATTTAAATGCCTTCCTTATTCACGATACTTATGACTCCATAGCCCAATGGTCTCGAACTGATTTGCAGTTACTCCTACTACCTTTTCCTTTCCCTGCAGTCTCATTGATCCACCTACTCAAACCATTTAACCCTTTTACTTTATTTTGATAGGTACTAGGCTTATCCTCTTGCAATCAAAGGGTGACTCTCAGTGCTAACACATAGTAATAAAAAGCAATCACAAACTCAGGAAGCCCAGGATAACCTAGAGAAACCCATAAATCTCCTAGAAATTGAAGAAATAATTTGTTTTCACAAATGCACACAGGTCCGCGACTGTGTGAACTGAGACTCGCAAATGTCCGTGGGTCATACAAAATAAAAGTGTAGATATCTGCAAATGATATCGCAAAAAAGCGTGAATAACTCTGTAAAATTGGAAAAATCAAAAGGACTTTCAATAGGGAGACTCCCAGAAACTTATGGAAAGTTTCTAGATTATAAAAGATTTGCAACAAATCTTGGAAAACAATAAAACTCATAAAAATAAAAAAAGGACACACAGGCCAACGTACTATCGACCCAAACTAGGAGAATCCCCAGTATGGTCACCAATTATGTTGAAAAGATATTTATGCCATGATTATTCCCTCCAATACAAGCATGCAAAAACTAAAAGAATAAATACTTTACAAGGAGAAGTTAGGGAAGGATGAGGGAGAAAGGGTGCACCTTAAGTCTCCTGTTTGATGTCGATCCGACTCCTTTCTCTTGATGAACTCTAGATCCGTTTCTAGAAGTAACCTGCAAAATGGGCACAATACTAGAGCTACTACGAAGGTAGTTACATGATCAAAGGGTATACATGTAACATATCATATTCAAAGTAAACTTAGTAAGAAAATACATACAATGAACACATGATAGGAGGGAAAACAAACTCTTCTATTGACACCAAATCAGAAAGGTAAGTTACAACCTTGTCTCACCTTTGCAACTTCCTCGAAGAAAACTTTCCAAGTTCCTCCAAAAATCCCTAAAGCATATAATAAAACACTATACTCTTTCTTGAATGGCCCAAATAAGGATAAGAATACACCCAATATCCATATAGATAAGAAAAAGATGTTGGAAAAGGAGTTTCGAGAAATAAGGGGGTTTGCTCAAAGGATTATAGGAAATGGAGGCTTTCTAGATGCTGGAAACATAATCTTTCACCAAGGGAATTGACCTCTCCCTAGCCCTCAAGTGTTCTTTTATCTCTTCCTCAAGAGTTTGGGGGAGTTGGATTCCGTTGTGTATGGGAAAGGGACATTGGGAAACGAGCCCAATCGAAAAACCTACCTGAAAACACGAGATTATTTTATTTTTCACAAATTTTGAGGGCATTTGTGGGTTGCAAGCTGAAGATTCATGGATGTCCGTGCGTTGCACTAGGGAAACCTACAAATATGCTCATAAGGCATGTTTTTTAAATGATTTTGGAGAGGAAACTTGGGAAAATTTCTAGCAAATTTTGGGAAAGGGTTAAGCCATGGAACAAATGCACAGGTGTGGAACTTTGTGATATAACAATAATATAGAAGGAAGAAGAAAGAATAGAAAAGGAAGGCTCAAGGAGAAGTAGGATATCAAAGAAAAAAATAGGATAAATACTAAACATAACAATGGAGGTACAACCTATGTATGGGTTTATTGATTTTGTTGATTCTTTTAAAACTTAAACAGATTGTTCTAGGTTAGTCATAAAGATTTTGTTATTAAGATTAGAGAAAAAATTGTTGCTTATGTTTTCTAAGGGTATATTTAACATTTTTGAATTAATTTTGTTTCCTTGCATTATTTAGGATCACTTAGAGTTTGATGTGCCTCTCCAAGTACAAAAATATTGTGCATTGTATGAGATACATTAGGATAATTATTTGGATGAATATTTTTCTTGATATAAGAAGAATTCTTAATCTCTAAATATGAAGGATTTGAAGGATCTACATTGATTTCTATAATGGTCATGGTACTTTGGTTCCTTGGCCATTGTTAAATAAATGGATTTTTTATGAAATTAATGATATTGGAAAATCATGATACTTTTTTACATACTCTTTCTATCTAGAATATTTTGTCTAAGAAAACATGGTAAAATGATGAAAGGATCTATATACACCAACTAATAATACACCATTACGTAAAAGTAGGCCAATATACCCTCCTCCCCTAAATCTAAGTCTTTTCTATAGATATATAGAAGTGCTTTAATACTAATAATACACCATTACCTAAAAGTAGGCCAATATACCCTCCTCCCCTAAATCTAAATATTTTCTATAGATATATAGAAGTGTTTTAATGTGATTGTTGCAAAAGAAAAATCCATGTGCAATATTGATTATGATGTGGCATACATCACAAAGAAACAAAAGGTGAGGTTCTCAATGATTTTATTTAATAAGCATTTTAATTTATTGTGTCTTATTTCTTACTACCATTGACATAATCTTGTCTTGAAAAATTGACTAATACCATGTGATTGTTTGAATGTAGGACAATAGTCCCTTCTCCTATATATTTGATTGTCGGGGAGGATTTTGAATCCCCTTTCAAACCCTAATGACAATTTGGCAAGCAATCCCAAAGCATTTACCTTATCTTTCCTAGTGACTCCACCCAAGGGATATTCCCTTTCCACCTTTCTTGATGAGCTTCTCTTGAAGCTCATTTGGTGACTCCACCTTCCCATAACCTTTCCTTTTCTAATACTTTCCCCCCTGGGAGGCTCACACCTTCTACGATAGAACAAATAAGGCCTCCCCTCAAGTCTCATGTTTTCAAAATCCTTTTCCATGATACCTTTCCCCTTGCTCCAATTACTTATCCTTGAAAAAAGGACCTCTAAAAACCCATTAACATGTCCACTATCCAAGATACCCCAATGCAATGCCAAAAGACTCAATAAGTGGTTGCCAAAATTCCCAGGAAATAATGTAGTGACTATTGAGGATCATCTTTACATCATGGGCCAAGACATGGAAAATGAAAGAATTGAGCATAAGGACATGGACATGAGGTTATTCGCCTCATCATTGACTGAAGAAGCTCTTAATTGGTTTAGAGGCCTTCCTAACAATCATCTCATGTCTTATGAAATTTTTTCCAAGTTGTTTAAGAGAAGATGGTCAACAATGAAGGATGATGGGACACTTGTATCTCAATTCAATCAGATAAAAAAAAAGGAGAATGATACAGTGAATGAATTCAACACCATATTTGACATGTTGTATAGCCATATTCCAACAGAGTTCCATCCTACAGCCTCATTAATCCGTCTCCTTTATATGAATTCTTTTGAAGGGAAATTTCACTTCATTCTGAAATACAATAAGCCCACATCGTTAGCATAGGACTGTAACATCCTGCTCTTGTGCGCACTGAGTGAACTTATTCTTTGAGGACACTTGCATGCAAGTGATCCAAATTATTATACTATTGGCCATTTTATTATGATTATGAGGCATTATCTATATGATGATATGTTATTTTGTTGTATTTACATAGACATGTGCTATTGACCCGGTTCTCTTGAGTGTGCAGGACTTTGGACCTCAAGGATGTAGAGGCATCAATGAAACCCCTTGGACTCTGGATCGAGTCAAGGAGTGGACTGTTGGGTTGAATATTTTTGATGTGACTTATGTACATATGGTTATATGTTATGATGACTGATTATTATTGCTGACATGATTCGTTGATGGATGTTGGCTGACGATAGCTTGTCAAACAGAATCACATGTGGAGTAGAGGGGTCACGCACGAAAACTAGAGACTTTGGGGGAGAGGTGTGGGAGTAGCCCTACCACAGCCTACTAGCATTCTTGTCATGGATCGAACTGTAGGTTAACAATTACCTAGTTCGAGAAGACCCACGATGCCATGAGGGAAGACTGCAATAGTCACTCGTGATGATTCTAAGGGGTGAGCAATAAGGCATGGGACTTATTCCTTAGAGGCCCTTAGTCTCCCACAATATCACCTGGAGGAGTATTGACTCCAGGGGTTTTTGATGTCTACCAAGTCAGTCAAGAGGTGAGTGGAAACCTTGGAGAACGTAGTGCATCCTAAAGGGCACGTCGCATAAGGAAAACATAAGAGGCAAGTAGCACCCTTGGAGCATGTAGTGCATCCTGAAGGGAACGTCATACAAGGAAAATGTAAAGAGGTGTGTGGCACCCTGGGAGCACCTAGTGCGTCCTAAAGGGCACGTCGCGATTTTGACTAGTAAGTGAATAAACCTAATTGGCTTTAAAATGAATGATGTGATAAGTAAGAATTAAAAACAATTTTCCCTAATAAAAATGTTGCCCAACCTAGAGAAATTAAAAGCTAGGTCTAAGTAGAACATGTGGTCAAAAATTAATAATAAATAAACATATAACAAGAAGGGGGGGTAAGAAATTCAATTAATTAATTTAAGTCAAATTATCATGAAGAATTAAAATTTTAAAAAGGGAAATGGTTATTTTTGTCTATTTTTGCTAATTTAATTTTAGTTAAAAAGAAAAGAGGGTAATTGGTTGTTTTTTTTACACTTGCTAAATTTGATTTTTAGTTAAAAAGGAAAAAGGGGGAAACTTAAAAGAAATAGGAAACTTAAAAAAAATGGGAAATCCAAAAAGGGGGGGGGGGGAAGGAAAAGAAAAAAGTTGAATGTCTAACTTAGTAAGGAATCTTGCCATTGGAACTTTCTAATTATGAACTCAACTAGGAATTAAGTAAGGCGTAAGTCATTTAGGAAGTGTAAGGGAATCTTGGGACACCTAGGAGCATTTTTAGGAATGATTTTAGGTGGGTGAGGGAAATAGGAATACTTAATTAATGAATAAAATTAATTTTCTAGTGCAACTAGGGGATCAGGCGACATGTGTACAGGGGAGGTTTTTCCTAATTAAAATTAATGAAAAAGGAATTTAATGAGAATTTGAGAAACTAATTACTTAAAAAATCTATAAAAAGGATGGAGGAGGAGGAGTATGGATGGGATATTTATGCGTAACATTACACTGCTGAAGTTTTGTCTTGACTGAACTTCTCTTGTGGGAGTTGGGATACCCATCTCGAGTAACGAGTGGTAGCTCGACCTTGCGAAGCGAGATGGGTGCTAGTGGTTCTCTGGTATTGTGTGTGTGGCCCCTTTGTGGATCAGGGGGCTCAGAGGGAAGAAGAGTAACCCTAGTGTTGGCTAGGAGGTACCAATGAGGTCACATCGATCGACAAGCGGGAGCTGGGTGGAGCACGCGCATGACAATGACTCGGAGCTTTCGCATTTAGCTATGGTACGCATGCGTATATTTTTGAATGGTAGTTTAATATTTTTCATGCGCTTTCATTATTGTACTTCTATTGTGTAAATATTATGTTTTACTTAGAATTTTATAATCAATGAACTTAAAGTCATCCTAGCCTTATGCTCATTGCATTTTGAATTGATTCCCTTGGCAACACAAACCCTAATTGCCATGACTTTTCTGTATTTTTTTTATTGATTATTACGAAGAAATTCATTTTTTTCCCTTATCCCTTTAGTCATTAGTCCATGCCTGAGCAGTTGGCCAGAAGCCGAATCGACGGTCGTCACTTCGATGTTTAAAGACCTATAGATTCAAATGCCCTACTTTCCTATGGAGTTATCTATCCCTTACTTATGTCTATGTTTTTATCTTGTGATTAATTCTTAATCCTTGCGCCTTCTTGCGATTGAGTATCGATGTGTTTTTATTGATAAAACTCTACATTGTGAATGATAAGCCTCTGAGTTGAATGACAATCCCTGTGTTCTATATTGATAAATCTCCGCCTACGTTTTTGAATAATTGATCTCTGGGATTTCCTGGCATATTACTTCTGCGTCTTGTTTATTTATTTATCTTTGTGAATAGATTAATACTCTTCGCGTTTTTAATATCACCTCCATGTTTTTGGTTATTTATTTCTCCCAGTGAATTTCCCTAATAATCTCAACGTTTTTGATGATCACCTCTGCATTTTTACTGTGAAAATGTTGGCGTTTTTACTGTGTAAATGATGGTGTATTTACTGTGTAAATGGTGGCATTTTTAATATGTAAATGGTGGTGTCTTTAATGTGTTATGGTAGCATTTTTTTTTCTTGTGTAATGGTTGAGAGTTATTACATTTATTAGACTATGATTTTACCATTTTTAGACTGCAAATTTAATACATCTAGATAACGATATCATTCAGTTAATTGGGCAGCTATGTCATGTGTAATATATAACGTTTTTTATGTGTTTGTGTCTTGAGATGTGTTAATGGATGGCGATTTGATTAGCTTTGAATGACGAGTTGATTAGCTTTTGAATGGTGATTGATTAGCTGGACTTTATTATTACTACTGCTGGATTCAATTAACATGGAATGGTGATTGGATTATCTTTGATTAGCATTTCATTAACTCTGTGTTTCATATATTTAACTATGTGTTTCATTAGCATATATTTCACTCTGCGTTTCATTATTACTCTACGTTTCATATATATATTTACGACTGCATTTTAATACATTGACAATGTTTTTATATATGATAAAAGACATCGATAGTATACCTTGGCAATGATCTTTCAATTTAATACAGTATGTTTTACTAGTAAGCAGTGAATCTAATGTTGACAACAATTTCAATTCTGGAAGATTTTCTTGGCATTGATCAGCACTTGATTGGATGGCATTTGAATAGCGATTCTATACTGTGTGTTTTTAATGGAATTCTATTCTCTATGATTCTTGTTATTTAAATGACTGCAACATTGGTTATTTAACTCTGCATTTCATATATATTTATGCCAGTTTTATCAATTATTTACTCTGCGGTATACAAATATATATATATATATATATATATGCGAATGTAATATTTATGGACAACAAATTTAATATCTATGGATAGTGAATTACACACATGCAAATGTAGACAACGACTTTTAAATATATACAGACAACAACCTTTATATACATGTGATTATAGGAAACGATTTAATTATAATTGTATACAGACAACGTGCTTTTATAGACAACACTTTCATGTTGTGGACAACGATTTTCGTGTTGGATACAATAACTTGTATTAATGGTTAGCGATATGATTTATATTTTTAAGCAGTGGAACTATTAATGGACAACGATATCTTATGATATTTACACAACGTTATACATCCATAGTTATACATTGATAATTGATGGTTACAACGTTATCATTGATATACATATGGATCATATAGTTTCACAATGTTATGATATTTAACTGACCGTAATTAAGTGGATTGACAACACTGTTGTAGAGGATATGGAAGGTATTGGCATGGACAATGATCAATCCAAGAATATCTCGATTTGATTGATTGATCATTTTCGTTGCCTGTGCATTGAAAACTCTAGCTAGGTTGTTGCATAGTATGAACATCCATTGCCACCAGACACTAGAAAGTTAATTGATCACAGGAATGGAGTGCATCCAAAGGGGTCTGATACCCACCACCACAATCCTTCTTGCACCCATATTGTAGAGTGTCTATAGCCAAAATGGTCAAAATCTTAGTTAAGTACTGACTTAACCAGCCTTTGAAGTTTTGCATAAGATTGAAGTTAATAGATATTATAGCTTATTGCAGTGAATATCACTGTTAGGTGATACTTTCTATGATTAATTAAATGAGATGTAGAGAAGAAAATTTCATCGTTGAAGTAATTTATTTACTCAACAAACCAAGGTAACTCATCGACATCGTAAAAGAAAACAATGACAAGGTAATAAACGTAGATCACATGGAAAATAATGACACGGTAACTAAAAGGTAAATTATTTTAAAAGTTTATTGAGTTGTAGTATAAGAAAAGTATTATAGTCTCTACTTCTAACATAAATTTGTTGAGGTATTGAAATGTTCCATACTACATTTAGTAAAATACTTATAGAGCTAGATTCCTAGAGAGGTAAGATAACAACTACTTCTACTATATCTTTGTTGAGAGGGTTCTAGCTACGTGTGGAGTCAACATTGTTACTTGGGATTGATTGATGTCCCGTCGTGGGAAGGTTGAGAAGTTTTCATTTGTGCATGGGTCCCTAGCGCCTTGGTCTCATTTTGGCAACATGGCACCTTGATTGGGTCATTGCGTGCGTTGAGAAATAAACACATATGGAACTTGACTTAGGATCCTGCACCTCCCTTGTGGACGATGTTGTTGTTTTGTTTTTGAGGTTGTACTTATTATAGCGGTCTCTCCTTCGCTAGGAGAGTTCTGGATACTTTTCGTGGAAGTTGTTGTGTTGAACTGATTGATGTTTCTTATGTTTCCTGGAGGAACTAACCCTACAGGGTAGAATGAGCGAGTAGTCATTTTAATTGTCTACTTGAGTTTTGTATGTTACATCAAACGACGTAACATGCTAGTATGCAGGGTCGTTATGATGCCTATTTCCTAGAATGTGTGTGTTGTGTTCGTCATTGAGATGCATGGATTATTTGTTGTCATTGTTTCTGTCCCACTTAAAACAAAAAAAAAAACATTGCACTTGTTACGTGTCACATGTAGCTGTAACGAGCAGGGTTGTTACATATGGTATCAAAGCGAGTTCAACCTTGTGACTGTGGATCGCCATGCTTTTCACTACAGTAAAACCTTGAGTATTAACCTAGCGCTAATTAAAAAATTTAACGTGTCCATGTGGTGATCGCGATTAGAGGACGCCACAGAGGTCCGCAGCGTGGTGTCGTGGAAGGAGGTGTGGTGCCTCCAGAAGTGCTCGAGCCCTCGGAGTCTAAACCCCAAGGGGAGGAACAAGTCCTTGGGTTGGATATGATTGTTGTAATGGATGATGATGGCTTGACAAGGTCCTTTCAAGGAATGTCAAAGGCCTTGTTCCACTATTTGTAATGAGATGAGGCTAGGGTGCCTCTACCCCTGAGGGTCCACAACGCACCCCATACAGTACTGTTAGATTTCATCGAGAACTCGAGAGGGATAAGTTCTCAAGTCCATGAGTGTCACAAATGACTCAGTTGTCTAGGCGTGGTTGGAGAATATGGTGATGTGTTTTTCACTTCGCGACTACCTCCAACATGAAGTCCCACATGGCCGTCTTTCAACTAAAGGGGAGTGCTCTTATATGGTGGAATATGCTCTTGCTGCAATTGAACATGGCAGTCGAATACGTGTCATGGGAATTATTCGAGGAACGATTCTGGGAGAGGACTAGAGCATTTGGATCAACCATAACCACTATCATGGGAGAATTGGGCAGGGCCCATCGGATTCATGTAGCAGTGAATAACCACAAGGCTTAGCACCAGTCAACTGTGCTCAATACGTTAGGTACCATCGCTGACCAGACCCTTAGAATTTTGATGGATCTAGGTGCTACAGAGAGTTTCATTTCTGGGGAAGTGATAAAGAGAATTAAGGTAAAGTCATTCAAACAAAATGAGTTTAGCTTTGTAGAAATGGCTTCAGGAGCTAAACAAAAGGTTGGTGGGAAGGTTATGGGTTGTAGCCTTAACCTGGGAGAATTTGTCACTAGGGCCAACCTGTACGTCATGATATTAGGATCTTATGACATCGTATTTGGTATGGACTGGTTGGAATCACATGAGGTGATACTCGACTGTAATATGAAATGGTTGAGCTTGGTCAATGATGAGGGACAAATATGTGTTATTATAGGTCGGAACCAGGGAGTTTCCCCGAGGTTAATCTCTTCCTTACAACTACAGAATATCTTGCGCTAGGGATGTAAGCTTTATGCGATCCTTGCGTTAAATGAGAAGGGAGCCGTGAAAGGTCTAGAACACCTTTCAGTGGTGAGAGAGTTTGCAAACATCTTCCCTGATGAATTTTCTGGGATGCCACTAGAGAGAGAATTGGAAATTATCATAGACCTAAAATGGGGGACTGGATCGATAGCAAGAACGCCTTATCCGATGTCGACCCTGGAGTTATAGGAGTTGAGAATGCAACTGAAGGGGTTACTAGACTTGCGACTTATACGTCCAAGTGTGTCACCAAGGGGTGCGCCTGTTATTTTCATACAAAAGAAGGATGGGTCATGGAGACTCTATATTGACTACCGTCAATTGAACAAGGAAACGATCAAGAATCAGTACCGTTGCCAAGGATTGATGATCTATTCGATCAGATGAAAGGCACGATGGTGTTTTCAAATATCGACTTGCGATTAGGGTATCACCAGTTATGGATCAAGGAGGATGACGTCCCTAAGACCGACTTTAGGATGAGGTTTGGACATTACAAGTTTACTGTTTTTCCTTTTGGACTGAAAAATACCCCCGGGGTATTTATGATTTTGATAAACGGGGTGTTCTACGAACACTTGCACAAGTTGGTCCAAGTATTCATTGAGGATATTTTTATTTAATCACAGACGATGGAGGATCATGATGAGCACTTGCAATTGGTACTACAGTGTCTACGGGAGAACAAGTTGTATGGAAAATTGTCTAAATGCTCATTTTATCAATCAAAGATTCAGTACTTAGGGCATGTTATCTCCGACGAAAGTATCGTCGTGGACCCAACAAAGGTCGAGGCTATTATGGAATGGCCTGTGCCGACGAATGTTCCAGAAGTGCGTAGCTTCATGGACTTAGCGGGATACTATCGACGGTTCATTGAGGGTTTCTCAAATATATCAAATCCGATTACAGAATTGCAGAAGAAGAACAAGAAGTTTGTTTGGACCAAGAAACGCACAGAGCCATTTCAGAGGCTCAAGGAGCTATTGAAAACATCACCGATACTAAAGGTCCTTGACATGGACGTAGACTTATTGGTGTGCATTGACGCATCCAAGGAAGGATTGGGCAGAGTCTTGATGCAAGACAGTTGCGTGATCTCTTACATCTCAAGGAAGTTGAGAAGGCATGGGGAGAAATATGCAATGCACAATTTGGAGGTGGTAGCCATTGTATATGCCTTAAGAGTTTGGAGACATTTCCTTATTGGATAGAAATTCGAACTAAAAAATGACCATTGTGGACTACAACCCATCTTTATGCAAAGCGACTTGAACGCGCGAGAACGACATTGGTCGAAATTGCTTAGCGAGTACAATTTTGAGATTACTTACATAAAAGGTACAATGAACAAAGTGGCAGATGTGTTGATTCAGAGACCCCGCATATTTTCGGTGATGCCTCTTAAGACTAATCTATGTGAAAAGATTCTAACTTTACAATGTGATGATGATTGGTACAAGGAGACCAAGGATTTAATTGGATAGAACACAATGATGGTACCAAGATTTGAAGGATTTACGTTTGACGACGACATATTATTGAGATTTAAAAATTGAATTTACGTATCGTCGAACGATGAGTTGATGATTTTGATCCTAAACGAGGCTAACATAGCAATGTACATGGCTCACCCGGGAGTCATGAAGATGAGGGCAGACCTTAAACCCTTATTCTTCTGGAAATGAATGAAGGAAGATATAGTCAACTAAGTGGAAAGATGTCTAGAATGTCAGTAGGTGAAGGCTGAACATAGACATCCAACAGGATTACTATAGCCACATGCTATTCCAGAATTGAAATGGGAGGTCATTTCGATGGAATTTATTGTTGGATTGACACTAACGGAAAGGAGAGACGACTCGATTTTTATGGTAGTTGAAACTCTGATGAAGAGTGCTCATTTTATTCCTGTGCATACTACGTATCAGAAACCTGACATAGCTAGAGTTTTCATCAGTGATATTGTGAGGTTTCTTGGTGTGCCTAAGAGGATTATATCCGATCGAGGATCGGTGTTTACTGGATGATTTTGGACTAGTTTCCAAGAGGCCTTAGGAACCCAACTTAACTTTAGTACCGTGTATCACCCAGAGACAGATGGGCAGACTGAATGAACAAACCAAATCTTGGAGGACATGTTGCGTATGTACGTGATGGACCAACAAAAGTGTTGGGAAGAATTCTTGCCACTGGTAGAATTTGCATATAACAACAGTTATCAAAGCACCATTATGATGGCACCTTTTGAGTTTCTTGATGAGGGACCATGTCATATGCCTTTGAGTTGGGATCGGATTGAGGATAGGGTCTTGGTGGGGCTAGAAGCGATCCAATAAATGGAAGAACAAATGAAAACAATAAGACAAAGGATCAAGGAAGTGCAGAATCGACAAAAGAGTTATGTCGATGCGTGTCGTATCGATCGTAGTGTTGAAGTTGGCGATCGAGTCTTCTTGAGGGTGAAACTGCATAAGAGTTTGAACAAGTTTGGAAAGGGTGCTAAACTATCTCCTAGGTTCATGGGATCATGCGAGATTGTGGAAAAGAGAGGGTCGTGGCCTATTGACTAGCCTTACCTGATTCTTTGAGGCGTATGCACAATGTTTTTCTTGTATATGTTTGAGACATTATATTAGTGATCCTACACATGTTATTGACATGAGTTCCTTGCAGGTATCTGAAAATGGTACGCTCATGGTTGAGCCAATCCGCATCCTGGACCATCGCTTTCAATAGCTACGACGTCAAATAGTAGACCAGGTCAAGGTCCAGTGGGACAACTATAGTCCGCACTTGGCAACCTCGAAGGAGGCATATGATATGCGCCATTTGTTTCCATTTTTGTTGATAGATAGACTTATGATACTGTGATACAACTTATTTCAACACTTACTTATCATGAAACTTCGGGACGAATTTGAAAACAAGAGGGGGTGTATGTAACATCCCTCTCTTGTGTGCACTGAGCAAACTTATTCTTTGAGGACACTTGCATGCAAGTGATCTGGATTATTATACTATTGGCCGTTTGATTATGATTATGAGGCATTATGGATATGATGATATGTTATTTTGTTGTATTTACATATACAAGTGCTATTGATCGGGTTCTCCTGAGTGTGCAGGACTTTGGACCTAGAGGATGTAGAGGCATCGATGAAATCCCTTGGACTCTGGATCGAGTCAAGGGGTGGATTGTTGGGTTGAATATTGTTGATGTAACTTATTTACATATGGTTAGATGTTATGATGATTGATTATTATTGCTGACATGATTTGTTGATGGATGCAGGCTAACGATAGCTTGTCGACTAGAATCACATGTGGAGTAGAGGGGTCATGCACAACAACCAGAGACTTTGAGGGAGAGGTGTGGGAGAAGCCCTGCCAAAACCTATTGGCACTCCCGCCATGGTTCGAATTGTAGGTTAACGATTACCTAGTTCGAGAAGACCCACGATGCCATGAGGGAAGACTACGGCAGTCACTCGTGATGATTGTAAGGGGCGTGCAATAAGGCAGGGGCCTTATTCCTTAGAGGCTCTTAGTCTCCCACAAGATCACTTGGTAGAGTATTGACTCCAGGGGTTTTTGATGTCTACCAAGTTAGTCAAGAGGCAAGTGGCACCCTTGGAGCATGTAGTGAATCCTGAAGGGCACGTCGCACAAGGAAAACAGAAGAGGTGAGTGGTACCCTTGGAACACGTAGTGTGTCCTGAAGGGCACATCATGCAAGGAAAATGGAAAGAGGTGAGTGGCACCTTGGGAGAACCTAGTGCATTCTGAAGGGCACGTCGCGATTTTAACTAGTAAGTGAATAAACCTAGTCGGCCTTAAAATGAATGATGTTATAAGTAAGAATTAAAAAAAAAATTCTCTAATAAAAATGTCACCCATCCTAGAGAAATAAAAACCTAGGTCTAAGTAGAACATGTGGTCAAAAATTAATAATAAGTAAACATATAGCAAGAAGGGGGGGTAAGAAATTCAATTAATTTATTTAAGTCAAATTATCATGAAGAATTAAAATTTTAAAAAGGAAAATGGTTGTTTTGATCTTATTTTTCTAATTTAATTTTAGGTAGAAAGAAAAGAGGGTAATTGGTTGTTTTGTTTACACTTGCTAAATTTGATTTTTAGTTTAAAAGGAAAAAGAGGGAAACTTGAAAGAAATAGGAAACTTAAAGAAAAAGGGGAAACCTAAAAACAAGGGGAAAGGTATAGAAAAAAGTTGAATGTCTAACTTAGTAAAGAATCTTGCCATTGGAACTTTCTAATTATGAACTCAACTAGGAATTAAGTAAGCATTAAGTCATTTAATAAGTGTAATGGAATCTTGGGACACCTAGGAGCGTTTTTAGGAATAATTTTAGGTGTGTGAGGGAAATAGGAATAATTAATTAATTAATAAAATTAATTTTCTAGTGCAACTAGGGGATCGGGCGACATGTGTACAGGGGAGGTTTTTCCTAATCAAAATTAATGAAAAAGAAATTTAATTGGAATTTGAGAAACTAATTACTTAAAAACTGTATAAAAATGATGGAGGAGGAGGAGTATGGATGAGATATTTATGCGTAACGTTACACTACTAAATTTTTGACTTGACCAAACTTCTCTTGTGGGAGTTGGGATACCCATCTCGGGTAACGAGTGGTAGCTTGACCTTGCGAGGAGATATGGGTGCTAGCAACTCTCTGGTATTGTGTGTGTGGCCCCTTTGCGGTTTGGGGGGCTCAGGGGGAAGAAGAGTACCCCTAGCATTGGCTGGGAGGTACCAGTGAGGTCACATCGATCTGAAAGAGGGAGTTGGGCAGAGCGTGCGTGGGACAATGACTCGAAGATTTCACATTTGGCTACGGTACACATGCATATATTTTTTAATGGTATTTTAATATTGTTCCTGTGATTTCATTACTGTACTTATATTGTGTAAATATTATGTTTTACTCAGCATTTTATAATGAATGAACTTAAAGTAATCCCATCCTTATGCTCGCTGCATTTTGAATTGATTCCCTTGGCAACCCAAACCCTAATTGCCATGAATTTTCTGTATTTGTTTTATTGATTATTACAAATAAATTCATGTTTTTCCCTTATCCCTTTAGTCATTAGTCTGTGCCTGAGCAATCATCTAAGAGATGAATCGACGGTTGTCACTTGGGTGTTTAAAGACCTATAGATTCAAATGCCCTTCTTTCTTGTGCATGGTTGATGGGTTAAGGATCAATTTTTCGTCGAGTTATCTATCCCTTACTTATCTCTGCTTTTTTCTCTTGTGATTAATCCTTGATCCTTGTGACTTCTTGTGATTGAGTATCTCTGCAGTTTTATTGATAAAAATTTGCATTGTGAATGATAATCCTCTGAGTTGAATGGAAATCCCTGTGTTCTAGATTGATAAATCTCCGTCCGCGTTTTCGAATAATTGATCTCTGTGATTTCCTGACATATTACCTCTATGTCTTGTTTATTTATTTCTCTCTGCGAACAACTTAATACTCTATGTGTTTTTAATATCACCTCCATGTTTTTGGTTATTTATTTCTCCCAACGAATTGCCCTAATAATCTCAGTGTTTTTGATGATCACCTCTACATTTTTACTGTGTAAATGTTGGTGTTTTTACTGTGTAAATGGCGGCGTATTTACTATGTAAATGGTGGCGTTTTTACTGTGTAAATGGTTGCTTATTTAATGTGTAATGGTAGCGGTTTTTTTTTTCTTGTGTAATGGTTGAGAGTTATTACATTTATTAGACAGTGATTTTACCATTTTTAGACTACAAATTTAATACATCTAGACAATGATACCATTCAGTTAATTGGACAACTATGTCATGTGTAATATATAGTGTTTTGATGTGTCTATGTCTTGAGATGTGTTAATGGATGGTGATCTTATTAGCTTTGAATGGCGAGTTGATTAGATTTTGAATGGTGATTGATTAGATGGACTTTATTATTACTACTACTGGATTCAATTAACATGGAATGACAATTGGATTAGCTCTGATTAGCGTTTCATTAACTTTGTGTTTCATATATTTAACTCTGCATTTTATTAGCATATATTTTAGTCTACGTTTCATTTATTACTCTGCGTTTCATATATATTTAAGACTACGTTTTAGTACATTGACAATGTTTTTATATATGATAAAAGACAACGATAGTATACCTTGGCAATGATCTTTCAATTTAATACAATATCTTTTAGTAGTAAGTAGTGAATCTAATGTTGACAACAATTTCAATTCTGGAAGATTTTCTTGGCATTGATCAACACTTGATTGGCTGGCGTTTGAATAACGATTCTATACTTTGCATTTTTTAATGGAATTTTATTCTCTACAATTCCCGGTATTTAAATGACTGCAACATCGGTTATTTAACTCTGCGTTTCATATATATTTATGCCAACTTTATCAAGTATATACTCTACGGTATACAAATATATATATGTGAATGTAATATTTATGGACAACAAATTTAATATCTATGGACAACGAATTATACACATGCGAATGTAAACAATGATTTTTAAATATATATAGACAACAACCTTTATATACATGTGATTATAGGCAACGATTTAATTATAATTGTATATAGACAACGTGCTTTTACAGACAACACTTTCATGTTGTGGACAACGATTTTTGTGTTGGATACAGTAACTTGTATTAATGGTTAGTGATATGATTTATATTGTTAGGCAATGGAACTATTAATAGACAACGATATCTTATGATATTTACACAACGTTATACATTCATAGTTATACATTGATAATTGATAGTTACAACGTTATCATTGATAGATATGGATCATATAGTTGCACAAAGTTATGATATTTAAATGGATTGAAAAAACTATCATAGAGGATGTGGAAGGTATTGGCATGGACAATGATCAATCCAGGCATATATTGATTTGATTGGTTGATAATTTTCGTTGCCTATGCATTGAAACCTCTAACCAGGTTGTTACATAGTCTGAACATCCATTTCCACCAGACACTAGAAATTTAATTGATCGTGGGAATGGAGTGCATCCAAAGGGATCCAATACCCGCCACCACAATCCTTCTTGCACCCATATTGTAGAGTGTCTATAGCCAAAATGGTCAAAATGGTCAAAATCTTAGTTAAGTACTGACTTAACTAGCCTTTGAAGTTTTGCATAAGATTGAAGTTGATAGATATTATAGATTATTGCATTGAATATCATCGTTAGGTGAAACTTTCTATGATGAATTGAATGAGATGTAGAGAAGAACATTTTAGTGTTGAAGTAATTTATTTACTCAACAAACCAAGGTAACTCATCGACATCGTAAAAGAAAACAATGACAAGGTAATAAACGTAGATCACATAGAAAATAACGACACAGTAACTAAAAGGTAAATTATTTTAAAAGTTTGTTGAGTTGGAGTCTAAGAAAATTATTATAGCCTCTACTTCTAACATGAATTTGTTGAGGTATTGAAATGTTCCATTCTAGATTTAGTAAAATACTTATAGAGCTAGAGTCGTAGAGAGGTAAGATAGCAACTACTTCTACTATAGCTTTGTTGAGAGGGTTCTAGCTATGTGTGGAGTCAATATTGTTACTTGGGATTGATTGATGTCTCGTCGTGGGAAGGTTGAGAAGTTTTCGTTTGCATGTGGGTCCCTAGCACCTTGGTCGCATTGTGGCAACATGACATCTTGATTGGGTCATTGTGTGCATTGAGAAATAAACACATATGGAACCTAACTTAGGATCATGTGCCTCCCTTGTGGATGATGTTGTTGTTTTGTTTTTGAGGTTTTACTTGTTATAGAGGTCTCTCCTTTTCCGAGAGAGTTTTGACTACTTTTCGTGGAAGTTGTTGTGTTGAACTGATTGATGTTTCTTATGTGTCCTAGAGGTCCTAACCTTGCAGGGTAGAACAGGAGGGTATTCATTTTAATTGTCTACTTGATTTTCGTATGTTACATCCAGTGGCATAACATGCTAGTATGATGGGTCGTTATGATGCCTATTTCCTGGAATGTGTGCATTGTGTTCGTCATCGAGTTGCGTTGATTATTTGTTTTTTTTGTTGCCTTCCCGCTTAAAAAAAAAAAAATGCACTTGTTACGCGCCGCATGTAGCTGTAACGAGCGGGGTCGTTACAAGGACAAATAATATAGTGCTGGCATTGAAGATAATAACCTTGATTCAAGTGTGGAACCTTTTCATTACCCTCATGTCAAGGCAGAAGAAAAGAATAAGGTTTCCAACAACAATGCTCCTGATCCGATTTCACTTTTGACTCAGAAGATAGATCAGATGAGTACTCAGTTTAACCAAGTGCAGAACCAGGTTATGGGTCATTTGACTATTGTAGAGAGGAATCAATATGCTACCAGACCTCAGTTTTTCAGACAAGAGAGATATTTCATAGGTTGGAAACCAGGGCCTCAACATGAGACAAATGCCCTAGATACTTTGAAACCTGTTGGGATGGTTTACACAAAAGCTTGGTGCCTTCCATGCCAAGAACCTCACAGAGAAGATGAAATTACCTGACAAGATGAAAATGATCTCAATGATATGGATTTCATGGATATGGTCTATGTTTTCCAAGAAGAACAAGTCACATAAGAAAATATCAATGAATCTAGAAGACAGGGGGAAAGAGAGGGGAGACTCTGAGCCTTGAATAAGTTGACAAATGACCAGAAGAAGGATTTAAGGAGGAGGGAATATTTGACTTAGACTAGAAGAAATCAAGCTTCAACCCCTCCATCACAACCTTCCACTCCTCTTCCATCAACAGAGGAGGTGGTTGCACCACCTCCACCTCTAGTACATGAGTTTCTTCCTAATCCAACTCCCATAGATGAGATTCAGTTGAAATAGATGTTGTAGCCATGTTTGGAAAACTGAATATGATGGTCCCAGTGATAGAGATGTGAAATATCCCTTCTGTGAAAAGGGAAATCTTGAAGATATTACAGGTACTGACCGAGAAGGAAGGCCCTCCTATCATTTTTAACACTATGTACCTCGATCGGAAAAGGGATAAGAATCCTCCCTTATATCTTTCATTAGGCATGAATGGAATCTTCTTGAACAACTATATGTTTGATTTTGGGGCCTCAGTAAATGTCATGTCACTGAAAGTGATGGAACAACTTAGTTTCAGGACAGCCCGACCCTATGGTAATGTATGTGTTATTGATTCTAAAAGGGTCAAGGTTTATGGGTTATGTGAGGATGTTGAGGTCTTTCTAATTGATTTTTTTACATATAATCCTCCTCATGGACATAGTAGTGATAGATGTTCCAGATACTCGGGGGGTGATATTATCGAGGATTTGGTCTACTGCCCTTGGGGGATTCCTTAGCATGGACCTTACCCATGCACATATTCCCATGGGAGATGGCACCTTTGAGATGTTATACAATCGAGAGAGATATGATAGGCATGTGATGGATCCTAATGGTCCTGATTATGCCAGTGAATGTGATCATGATGTGCCTCCACAAATTATTGAGTATAATCCATCTGATCTACCCTTCATGCAAGAAGAATCCATAGAAATTCTTCTCTCAATAATGGATGAATACAAAGAGAAAATTGAAAGTTACCATGGGAAAGATCTAGGGTCTATCCAGATTTTAGAGAAAGAAGATGAAGAATGTGAAGAATCCATGAAAGGGATGGTCAACACAGAGCCTCTTTCCCATCCATACATTGAGGATATGACTTGCATCAATTTAAGTGAAGGAAGTATTGTGCTCATGCGATAGAAGGGAAAGGGAAAGACCAGGTATGCCCGGAGAGATGAAATCTCATGGCTTGGTCCTTACATCGTCAAGAAGAATGTTAGGGACCTTACCTCCGTAACCCCTCATGTAGGTAGAATAATATATTTCCATGTAATAAAGGCCAATATTAATAAGGAATAATAATTCAAATGTAAGAATACCTAATAGAAGCTTATGCTTCTAGAAGGATATTCCTCTAGATTGTTCTTTTGGATAGAAAAATAGAGTATAAATAGGAGTAGAGGGTATGAGAAGTTTTGTCTTGGATATTATTGTAATAAAGATCTTCTCTGCTGGAGGTTTCCCGCTCGAAGAGTCAAGTGAAAATTTCTATCATTAATCAAGGTGATCTTTCTGGGGTTATTCTAGTATTATTCTGGTATTGTTCTGGTTACATCATTGTTGTTCTTCTATTTCTAGCTGAAATATTTATGTTCTGCATACTATTTTATATCTAGAATACTACAAGTGGTATCAGAGCACTTTCCTTGGTAGAAAATTATGGGTTAATTTTTTTTAGGGTAGAGACATATTCCGGCGTCTTAAAGCTACAAAGATCTACGCTACTTGCATAAACCCGTAGTCAGAGAGTCATACACGTAGGAAATACAAGTGGTACTTAAGAGCACATCTATTGGCCACCCTTGTAACCCCTGTTGGCACCCCTTCGAGTGGTAGAGCATCAAACAACACATGTATATGGATCAACCTAGATCTACTGAAGCCATCCATAGATAAACCGATCGGTTGCCTAACTGTTATAGTGCCACCGAGAACAACACTTGGGAAGATACTCTCTAGTAACTAGGTAGTTGGGTAGTATGACTAAGAGCACGGTCTAGCCTCCTTAGTTGGTGCTGTGAGATATTAGGATGAGTACTACTATTGGACCCCGCACATATATTAGAGAGATATAGCACAGGAAAAACCCTTTTATGTAGACACCCTGCATACCCTAACCCTTCGAATGGAAACAAAAACATAATAGAAAATATCTATTTCAGTGCAATTGTGCCTCCTGCATTCGGGTTGCAAAATTACTACACATTTCTTCCTGTTAATAATTTGGGCATTTCAACATTGCAATATTCTTTAGATCGGAGTATAACTCCACATGAGTTAAAAAAAAAAGTATGGATCCTATTGGCACCATCATTTGAGCCCTATCCAGTTGGGTTCCTCTCTTCACCCTTATTGCAGTCATACCTATCATTTTTTAGAAAAACAAATTATCGTGGACCTAACCCCATTCCAACACCCTTATTTGGGCCTTACCACTTTGGATTCACCTCGTCATCTTGATCACCATGATAAACTTCACCCATAACCCATTTTCTATGTGGTCCTACCCATCCCTTTTTTTTCCCTCTTCATCATAGCCCACACCCGTAGCCAAGACTTCGAAGCTCTCTTCAATTCCTTGTCCTCTAATTTCACAGATACCCAACAAGAAGTGAGGAAAATCAATGCCAATTTTTCCACCATCAATAAAAACATGCATTTCTCCATAGATGCCAAAATAGAAACCATCAAACAAGACCTCACTAACCATCTTGCATCCTTCACTACCATGATCTACGCCAACATGAATATCCCTACAGATCTTCCCTCCTCTGACCCACCTTTGCACTTTGAATGTGAAACTTCCTATAATTCCCAGACTTTTCATCCCCATCACTTTCAACGTGACCTACACCTTCCGCGTGTGGATTTGAAAAAAATTGTTGGCTCGGATCCCACTGGTTGGGTAACTCAAATGGAACATTATTTCGCTTTGTATGGCATTACATATGAGTTGGCCAAACTCTGGTATGGTGTTCTCCATCTAGATCAAGAACGTTGGTAGTGGTGGCAATGGAGAAAAAATGCCTGCCAAGGGTATGTGGCTTGGATACAATTTGAGGTAGAGATTTATGAATGCGTTGCAACTGACACCAACAATTTAGGTCATTTGACAAAGTTGAAACAATATGGCACATTGGAATACTTTATAGCCTCTTTTGAGCGATTGGATTTCCATACATATGGCATGTCTGATGCTTTTTTACAAGACTGTTTTATCAGTGGCCTCAAGGATGATATTTGTGCCCATGTCCTCATGGCTCGGCCTTAGATTTGGGTGGAAGCTACTAAAATTGATAAGGGAGCACAACATGTTGTCTCTTCTCAAACTAGAAAACCATCCTTTATTCCACACCCTAAACCAATCACTCCCGGTCCTCCTTCTACTCCACTAAAGATCCATAAATTGACTAGGAAAGAAATGGGTGAACGCCAACTCAAATGTCTTTGTTATAATTGTGATGACAAATATTTTCCTGCGCAGAAGTGTAAGGAAAAAAATATTTTTATGATCATCTCCAAGGATGTTTCAGAAGACGATGTTGAGGCCCCCCCTGTGGCTAAGTCAAATGAACCCAGTGACATGATCCCACCGTCCGACCCTCCCGAAATTGAACCAGTCATTTCCATGAATGATCTCACTCGATTCTCTGCTCTCCAAACCCTCAAGTTAACTGGTTACATTAAGCATCAGAAGGTCATCATCCTTGTTGACAGTGGAAGAATCCATAATTTTATTCATCACCGCATTGCCCAAGAAACTAATTGTTATATTCGTGCAATCAATAATTTTCAAATCATGATTTCCAATGGCAGGTCCATGAAATGTGGGGGGCTTTGTGAAAATGTGTATCTCCAAATTGGTCAGTACCACATGAAATATAATATGTTTTATTTCGACATGGGTGGTTGTGAAATTGTGTTGGGTGCAGAATGGCTAAGGACTTTGGGTCCTATTCTCATGTATTTTAAGGAATTAACCATGAAATTCAACCACAAGGGCCAACAATATATGTTCCAAGGAATCACCGTTGGTTCCCCAGAGATCATCAGTTCCCATTGCATGGAAAAGCTCCTGAAAAAAGTTCATTCTAGAATTATTTCACAACTCCATGCCATTCACGCCATTGAGACACCCTCTATGCCACAAGACCTCCAATCCATCCTCTCCAAACATTAAGTTGTTTTTTCCACTCCCCAGGGAATTCCTCCTTCTTATGGTGTTCATGATCATTAAATTCCCCTTGTCCCCGACAACCTTCCTCCCAATGTTTGTCCCTATTGTCATCCCTTTTCCCAGAAAAATTAAATCGAGAAAATTGTTCAAGAATTTCTCACCGCAGGTGTTATCCGTCCTAGTACAAGCCCCTACTCTTGTCCTATGGTCATGGTCCTCAACAAACTCAACATCACAAAAAAATTTCCCATTCATGTCATTGATTACCCCTTGGATGAATTGTGTTGTGCCCAGTTATTTAATAAACTTGATATTCGTTCTGGCTACTACCAGATACATATGAACGAAGCAGACATTCCTAAGACTACATTTTGAACTCATGAGGGACACTAACATAGTTACCAACTTAACGAAAACTCTACAGAGTTCTCGTTTTTCTGGGGGTCCAATTTTTTACTCGATTTTTAAAAATGGTGCTACCAGTGGCACCCCTCTCCCTTTTTTAGATGTTTTTTGGACATTTTAAATTTTTTGATCCATAATATTTGCACATTTTTTTTAAATGCTTATTTTTGCATCTATTTTCGAAGTTTTCAAAATAATTTTTTTTACCAATAGAGTTTTTAGTCATTTTTCCATCCTTCTTTCAATTTTTTTTTTTTTTTTATCATTTATCTTTTTGAAATTAAGATTTTAGTATATTTGTGTCTTCTTAATTAATTTATGGTTCCAAAATTTTAAAATATAGTGGAAAACATCATTTTTAACACATTGTTTAC
>JZKD02S1674205.1:111337-130871 GCA_000966675.3 Picea glauca | reverse complement strand
TGAGTACCATAAGCTAAAGCTAAGAAAACTGTAAACTAGATGGCCTAAAGCTTAACTGATAACAAGATAGCAAAACAAAAGCCAGTTCTGAACATCCATTGACCTGTTAGCCTGCGCACTTGTGCTGGTCCTTTGTTTGCTTCCATCCAGCTGGGAATGCATATGCACATGCGCAAGTTGGGCATTGTCTCTTCGAATGTGTCCTGAAGTGTGCCGCGAAGTACATATCCAGTCGCTGGTCAATCCTCGCCAACCGGAAGATCTGGTCATCCAGCAGGCTTCTTATCTCGAAGATGAGGCTGAGGCCTTCCCAGTTGGTTGAGAATGGCTGCGCCTGGCTGTGGCTTTCACTTGAATCCCGGTCATGCACCTGTGGTTTATCCCGCGTCACCGCCCTGAGCAAGTCGGAGGGTAACTCCTCTTCTATGTAGCAGGTGGGGTAGGGCGCTTCGGTGCAAGTGGCTTTGGGAGTTGCCGTGTTGCCAGCCGACGAGGGCCGTCTACCTTGACTGAAATCCGAAGGCAGGTTTCAATTCTCAGGCACTGTAAACATCAGGTGTTCGGGTACGCTTTCCACGCCCCCTTCCGGAATCTCTTCGACCACATACGCCATGGGTGGCGTTCGTGGCCTCTCTTTCCTCCGTCGGGTGGCCATGGCTAGAGCTGCTTCAAAATTATGTTTCCTCTGCCGCCTAGATTCCCCAGAGTACCATGCCGCTCCCCTCCGTGGTTTCCCTCGCAGTCTCGGCATGGTGGAGGTCTGGTGGGGTGCCCAATTGCTTCCCCGAGGGGTCGCTCGGCTTTCAAGCGCAAGCAAAATCATTGGATGCGGCCCATGCGTCTGCGAATTAACAAAGGAACGACGGCGAGTTTGCAGTTCCACTGGAGCTAAGACTGCCCAAAGCGGCTGGTTCTCTACACCAACAACCCGAGCAATGAAAATTAATACGAGCCGAACCGCCATAGCCTTAATGGCTGGCTGAATGATGCGAGCCTGACTGGTACATCTCCCGCGAGTGAGAAGACTCGTCGGGTAAATGCAGTCGCGTTGTTTCATGGCGAGTTAAATGGTGAGGGGACGCTGGCCGGTTGATGTTTTAATGCTGCGTCCCGACTAGCTCCCGCGTGGCATCCTATCGCTACAAGTCACCCCATCCGGGGCTGTTTTTTGTTTTTTTAAATTCTTATGAATTTTTATTTTTAATTATTTTTAATGGTTTTTAAAATAAGGTTTTAGTTTAGGATTTTTTTTTATTGAATTTTTCTTTAAAATTATTTTTTTATTTTTTATTTTTTTTGGTTTTTCTTTTCTTTTTTTAAAGTTTTAAGGGTTCTTTTATTAAAATAAAAAAAATAAATTAAAATCATTGTTTTTGGGAAATTTTAAAATTTTTTCATTTATTTTTATCTTATTTTGTTTTTTCACATTTTTTTAATGTATTTTTTATTTTTATTTTTTAATTTGGCTTTTCAATGTGTTTTTTTTTTTCATTTAAAAAAAATTGCAACTTTTTTTTTTTCAAGTAGCCATTTGGGATACAAATCTTGGTTTTTTATTTGCACATGGATATGTTGTCAAGGACCCAATTTCAATTAGGCTGTAATTACCTATAATTTTAATGTTTTGAAAAAAACATTTTTTTTATGTAACATCTTTTTTATTTATTTAGGTGTTGATTTTGAGTTTTTTTAGCTATTGTATGAGTTTTGAAGGCGATGGTTGAAAAATGTTGTAATTTTGACCTTGTTTGAAAAAATGGTGCTACCGGTAGCACCACTTTTCAATTTTGAGGTTGATTTTCATGTTTTTTTTGCGAAAATATGGGTTTTGGGGCCAGAGTTCTCGTTTTGAGGTCACAATTCTCGTTAAGTTGGTAACATTGTTCACTATGAGTTTTTGGTCATGCCCTTTGGATTTTGTAATGCTCCCTCCACTTTCCAAAGCCTCATGAATCATGTCTTCCATAATTTTCTCTTTCATTTTGTCTTAGTTTTCTTTGATTATATCCTCATCTATAGTAAAACCTAGACAACCCATATTGCTCATGTGGATTGAGTTCTACATCTACTCTCTCAACACCAACTTTTATTCAAACAATCTAAATGTTATTTTGGAGCCTTGGAAGTCGAGTACTTGGGCCATATTGTTGGAAAGGAAGGTGTCAAGGTGGATCCTAAGAATATTAAAGCTATGCAAGATTTTCCTCGCCCAAGGACTCTCAAAATCTTGGGTGGATTTCTGGGTTTAACAGGCTATTATCACAAGTTTGTAAAGAATTATGGAAATATTGTGACACCTCTCACTGCTCTCCTTAAAATTAATTCTTTCACTTAGACTCCAACAATTGATCAGGCCTTTCAAACCTTGAAGGCGACCATGTGCACCACTCTATTCCTAGCCCTTCCTGATTTCACAAAGACCTTTGTCCTGGAATTTGATGCTTCCGGGAGAGGAATTGGAGCAATCCTTATGCAAGATGTTTTGCCTTTGGAATTTATCAACCAACAACTGTCAGAGTGACATTTGGGCCAATCAGTATATGAAAATTAAATGTTGGTTATTCTGCATGCATTGAATCTTTGGCACCCTTATCTATTGGGGAAATGCTTCCAAATTAAGATAGATCATCAAAGCCTCAAGTATTTTATGAAACAACACCCTTCCTACCTGGAGAAACAAAAATGGGTGACTAAGCTATTTGGATATGATTATGAGATATTTTACAAGAAAGGAAAAGACAATGTGGCTGTTGATTAACTTTCAAGAAAATATGAAGATGAAGGGTCCCTTTTTTCCCTGTCCTTCATTGTACCAGATTGTCTCCAAGATGTTCCCTAGGAATGGCTACAAGATCCAAAATTTTTTCATCTAATCCAACAATTGCAGGTCAATTCTCCAATTTCCCCAAGGTACTCTTGAAACAATGATGAGCTTCACTACAAATGTTGTTTCTATTTAAGTAAACAATCATAGCTTAAATCCACAGTACTTTCTGAGCTTCATGCTACACCCATAGTTGGGCACTCACGGTTTACCAAAACCTATGACCGGGTCAAACATTCTTTTTTCTAGGATAGTATGAAACAGGACGTTCACAATTTTGTGGAAGAATGTGATGTTTGTCAATGCCACAAGGGAGAACCAATCAAATCTCGTGGCACACTACAACTGCTTCCGATTCCACCTGCTATTTGGAGGGATATCTCTATGGATTTTATTGCGGGCTTACCTAAATCAGACAATAAATTATTCATCATGGTGTTCGTTGATCCTCTTTCCAAGTATGCTCATTTCTATTCTCTTCAACACCCATTTACCACCTCCAATGTGGCTCAAATTTTCATGGATTAGGTCTTCAAGCTTCATGGTATGCCTCATTCTATTGTTTATGACCAAGACCCCACTTTCACCAGTAATTTTTGGCAAGAACTGTTCAGGCTACAGGGCACCCGATTGCATCTTAGCATAACTTATCATCCCCAGACCGATGGTCAAACTAGAGTTGTCAACACATGTTTGGAAACATATTTTAGGTTTTTTTCATCGGAAAGGAAAAATTAGTGGGCTCAATGGTTACCACTAGCTGAATGGTGGTACAACACTTATTTCCATAAAACTACCTAGATGACTCCTATAGAAGTGGTATATGGAAAAAATCCACCTTCATTTCTCTCATACCTTGCAGGTGTCTCGATGGTCCAGGTGGTTGAGAAAACACTTATAGTTCGAGAGGCTATTCTCTGTACGCTCAAAGATAATTTGGTGATGGCCCAGAATCGCATGAAGCAACAAGTAGATCAAGGTCACTTTGAACGTCAATTTGTTGAAGGAGATTAGGTGTTTCTTCGACTACAACCTAATAAGAAAACTTCCCTCAAGGATGACCATTTTCAGAAACCGGTTCCCAAATTTTATGGTCCTTATACTGTTCTCAAGCATGTGGGGCAGGTGGCCTATTAGTTAGATTTTCCTAGTCATTCTAAGATCCATCCTGTTTTTCATGTCTCCTACTTAAAGCAGGTGATTGGAACTAAGTACCAGACTCAAACCAACCTTCTCGAGTTGGATGAAGAAGGCTCCATCTGGTTGCAACCACAAGAAGTTTTGGACCAATGTGAGCATCGTCTACGTCAGCACACCATCAAGGAAGTATTAGTACAATGGAAAGATACCACTCCAACAGATACCACATGGGAACCAACTACCGTTCTGCAACAATTTCCTCTTCTCAATCCTTTAGGGCAAGATTTTTTTTAAGTGGGAGGACATGTTAGGGACCTAACCTCCCTAACCCCTCACATAGGTAGAATAATATATTTTCATATAATAAAGGCCAATATTAATAAGGCCTAGAAATAAGGAAAAATAAGTCAAATGTAAGACGAACTAATAGAAGCTTCTACTTCTAGAAGGATCTTCCTCTAGATTGTTCTTTTGGATAGACAAATTTAGTATAAATAGGAGTAGAGGGTATGAGAACTTTTGTCTTAGATATTACTGTAATAGAGCTCTACTATGATATAGGTTTCACCCTCAAAGAGGCAAGTGAACATTGTTATCATTAATCAAGGTGATCTTTCTAGTGTTATTCTGGTATTATTATGGTATTTTTATGGTTATATCATTGTTTTTCTGCCATTTCTAGTTGAAATATTTTTGTTTTGCATACTGTTTTATATCTGGAATACTACAAAGAAGTCTGATAAAGAAAAATATGACCTGAAAGCCTTGGATGAGAGAAAGATTCCATTACTAGTGGATGGATCTCTTCTCCAACCTTATGTTCAAGTCACATGACTTCTTCAGGGTCCATGCCCTAAGTAAGTAGATAGGTCATATTTCTTTCCTTGCATTTGCATATTGATTGCTCATATTCGTTTAGATGAATTTCATTTTCATTTTTTTCTACTTACATATTGATTTCATGTTTAGTTTAGAATTTTTTGAAAAAAATTCCAGAATTTTCTTTTCTAGATTAGTTTTCTTTTGGTTTTTTATGTATATGGACGAAGGGTGATAACACCACCCTAGATTCTATGATTTTTTTGTCTGATTTTTGGCAGGCACAGGTCTACCAACAGATGTTGTGGTTCTCATGGACTCTACCACAAGCACATGTCCCCAAGTAGGATCCAGATGTTATCCCCATTTTTGTGGGATAACTAAGGAGATCATGTCTCGATGCCCTCTGGTTGCAAATATGGAGTGTCGAGAGACTACATGACTAACAATGTCCACTTTCACATACAAAATCCCACTCTGTCACCAATTTTGATCCATTCTCAACACATCCACCACACTAGCTAGTTTCTGAGAGGCACTGGGCCTTGCTCCATGAGGTACAAGTCAGGTATTATGGTGAGTGTCATTTCAATATTTGAGGCATTTTTAGTATGTTGTATCTTAGACTGCTTTAGATTTCATGACATATGCTTGGACATTATGCCTTTTTCACCATTTCACCTTGGTGGTTGACATTGTTCCCTAGTAAGTGGTCTCCCTTGGGAATGGGTTTTCTACTAGGAACTCCCTTGAAGAGACATCATATTATTCCCAACCATACTTATCACTTTCCATCACCGAACCCCGCCCCCCCTCCCATTTCCTTGTCTCATAGGATTTTAGGGTGTATTGAACCAAGAAGGGGTTGTCACTCATTCCATGGGAAGAAGGGGTTGAAGTCCTAGATGGATTTTTGTTGGATAAATCCTATATATAAACCTTCCACATGATTCACCCATAGATCCCTTGAAAAATAAATGAAACACTTCTCTATAAGAAAAGGGAGACCCACAAGAATAAATGATAGTGAATTCTTAGGGGGTTAGTTGGAGGATAGGAGGTCTCATCACAAGCTGGAATATCATGATCATGGATTTATACCAGTATGAAATTACCATAATCTGGCCACCAAGCCAGGGTAGTGGCTCTCAGTTACACAACTGAGAAAGGGGGTTTCATCACGAACCAAAATTACCATTTTCCACAAGGTATTTGTGAGTGACACTATCATTATCTCGACACTATTCCAGGATAGTTTCATTCAAATCATCCTTTAAAACATGTAAGAAAAAAATAATGGAAACATGATGGGATTGGAAAAAAGTGCATTGAAAACGAAGGTGCCACACACCCTCTACAAAGGCACCCATAAATGAGACACTATGACCCCTTGTATGTCATGAACTCCATGCCCAATTGACGCAGACCCCCTTCCCTCCAAAGGGATGCTCGAACTCCTAGTATTGTATCATTTAAAATGTTGATTCGGAGATACTCCTTGGGTCTCTACGAGAACCCAAAATTACTCTACCCACACACACAGGTTTCTTCCGCAAGTGACCACGACTATGACTGTGAGTTTACCTCTTTGTTGTTCAGACTTCGGGGGTATCACAAATACTTCTCTCAACTTTTCCCGAAGCACTTGTTTCTGAGATTCCGAACTCTCACCATGCATCTCCTTAGATTCGTTGGCCCTAGTATGTTTCAGACTTCACAACCTCACGCAATTCTAGGCCTTCTGCCCACAAACCTCTGATCTTTGGATTCCTGAACTTTGTAATCCATTGCCACGTACCCTTCTATGATCAATGGTCACGATTGAATCATGACTCCATACTTCGCGATTCTACTTTCGTCAAGTCCTCGAACTTGTCAAACTACAAAGTATCGAAACATTCCATGACTATCCTCCTTGTAGATTTACTAGATCTAATGGTATGGAATTGTTCGCCTCCCTCTGAGAATGAATCTCATTCACTGAATTATAGTGGAGAACTCAGGAACTTCTTCCCTTAAATATTTCCACTATTCTCCCTCCTGAACTTTAAATTCCCTGGGTTCCTCTGAACACTTTTTTTGACACTTAGTTGAAAACTCGATCTGTGCACACCTTGCAACACATTTTCATCCACAACTCAACTTATCTATGTGGATGACTTCGCACTCCTGGCGACTGTTCTCCAACTACTTCTGTTTCTCGTGATTGAAATCACACTACTCCTCCTAAATGTTTGAGTCTTAAAACTCTGACACACACTCCTTGTAGACATGAATGCACTCCTTGCACACATACAAGTTTCACTATCTCTTCTAAGATTTCGAGTCAGAACAGACTCATTCACGCACTCCTTGCAAAAACTATACACACGTTGCACTCGCTCAATGAAAAGAGACAATGCAAACTTATCTATCCTTCACAGTGATTGATACATTCAACAAAGCAAATGTAGTCATGGATTCAAGAACAAGAAAATAACAGGGAATTGAAAATAAACAGAAGTTTACCATTCATTCATTCAAATAGACACACAACAACACACATTTGGGACAATATATTCCTGTGTTATATTCATTCGCCTAAAACTTACATACTTTCATACAATGTATCTCTGGGGCTCCCAATTCTTAGCTTACAATGGAAATCTACACATTAGATTCAACAACTTTTACAACAATCAACAACAACCCTTACTGGGAAATATTACAAAGCTTAATACAAAAGGGTTGCTCTTAGAGCCTTTCCCTCCAACTACTCTACACTATCTTATCGGAATTGAATGCTATCAACTACTTAGCACCTATTACAATAAATATTGAGTTAGACAGATAAGAGCGCGAGATCCAAATCTATATTGCGATTCGATTCATAAAACAAAATGCATTCCCCATCGATCTTATGTGATGGATCAGCCTCCAATCATTAAATATGTTTATAACTCAAAAAAAATTGTTAGGTATTACATTAATACATTGATCTTTGAAATTCAAAATGTTTCAAAACATGCGCTAGTGCACCCAGTTGTCTTCCACTTGTGCTTTGTTGGAAATGCTCCTGCATCATACTCCCTTGTCTGAAAAAATTCATGGAATTATGTCCATGAGCTCCTACACCAATCTTCCATGCTTTTGGATCTCTGTTTCACCAACCCAACTGGAATCTTCTAATGGTCGTCCTTTCCACTTCACCAAATATTCAAAATATGTCTTCCTCCTGGTTTTATTACCAAATCATTGATCTATGATCTTTTCCATCTATGGCTTCTTTGCTATAGGCATCTGTTTCTCCCACTGGATCCTCCTTTAATATTCAAATCATTCGATCCCATCCTCCCTATAAGGATACATGTCTGCAATGTTGAATATGGGTGATATTCCCACATATCCTAGCAGTTCTAACTCATAAGAATTCTCGCCAAATCTCCTCAGGATTTTACATGACCCTATATTTTTCAACTTCAGCTTATTGTATGTTCCCCTCAAGAATCTCTCTTTCCTTAGATGTGCTAGGACTCGATCTCCAACTTCAAATTCAAGTTTCGTCCTGTATTGATCAGCGCTGCGCTTGTATTCATTGTTTCTCTTATTCAACTGCTCCTTGATATGATTGTAAAGTTCCTTCATTTCTGCAGTGGAGTCTTCGGCTCCCGCGCTCCTAAATTTTCTCTGCTTCATATCTCTTAATTCCAACACTCCTCTCAGGTTCATTCCATACACGATTTGAAATGGACTTTTCCTAGTGCTCCTGTTCACTGAGTCATTATATGCAAACTCCACTTGTGATAGAATTTGATCCGACTATGGTGTTCAGTGACCAAACTCCTCAAAAGATCTCCTAAGATTATATTCACCACTTCGGTTCGTCGATCCATTTGTGGATGATATGAAAAACTAAAACATAGCTCTGTCCACAACTTTTTACACAATTTCCTCCAAAAATGACCAACAAATTTGGTATCCCTATCTAAAACTATACTCCTGGGAAATCCATGGAGTCTCACGACCTCTTTGAAAAAAAAATTGCAACATGCATTGCATCACTGGTCTTATGGCATGGGATAAAGTGTGTCATCTTTGAAAATATGTCCACCACCACAAATATGGAATCACTTCCTCTCTATGTCCTTGGAAATCCCAACACAAAATCCATGCTTATTGCATCCCAAGGCCTCTCTGGAATAGGAAATGGTTGATACAGTCCAGTGTTTTTCTTCTTCCTCTTGGCATACTGACAAATCTTACAATTGTTCACAAATCTCTTTACCTCTGCTCTCATACCTTACCAATAATATGAACCTGTTAATTGGGGAAAAAAATTGTCATGGCCGAAGTGTCTAGCTAGACCTCCACTATGCTTTTCCTTCAGCAAATTCTCCTTGATCGAGCATCTTGGTATGCACAAATGGCACCCTTCGAATAACAACCCATCCTGAATTAGATATTTGGCCCATTGGCTTCTGTCCTTGAGCACAGGATTATCACATGCTTCATATGCCTCTCCAAAATTTGGATCGCTATGGTACATTTCCTTAAGGTGGTCAAACCCCAAGGTCTTGACTTGAAATTCTTGCAAAATCAAAATTCTCCTGCTCAATGCATCAACAACCTTGTTAGTATTCCCAGAAATATATTTAATGACAAAAATGAAATTTTGGCATAAACTTTATCCACTTAGCATGTATCTGGCTTAACTTCTCTTGTTTGGTTATGAATTGTAAAGTGTAATTATCACTATACAAAACAAACTCCTTTGGTACAAGATAGTGCCTCCATTTCTGCAAGGCTTGAATTATGGCATATAAATCCTTATCGTATGTGGAGTAATTCTTTTTAGCTTCATTCAGATTCTCGATAAAATATGAAGTAGGTATTTTCTCTTGACTTAAGACCGCTCCAATTGCAACTCCACTCGCATCACATCTTACCTAAAATGTCTTTCCGAAATCCTGTAAAACTAGAATCGATTGTTCAGTTATTTTCTCCTTCAATATGTTGAATCTCCTCTCTGCCTCTTCTGTCCATTTGAAAGAATTTTGTCTGTTCTTCACAGTATCCATCATTTGAGCACTAATCCCACTAAAATTTCTAATGAAATTTCGATTAAAACTTGCTAACCCATGGAAGATTCTTACCTCCAGTGACATCCATTCTTTGATTGCTTTCACCTTTTCGGGATCCATCTTTAGCTCATTCAAAGAAATGAAAAAACCCAAGTAAATGAGTTATGTTTTCATGAAAGAGGACTTTTTCAAATTAATCAATAGCTTCTCTCACTGCAACCTCCTCATCACTAATGTCAAATGTCTCAAGTGCTCCTCCTTAGTCTTGCTAAATACTAGTATATCATAAAAATATACAATCACGAATTTACCAATGAAATCCTTCAACACTTCATTCATCAACCTCATAAAAGTACTCGATCCATTCGTTAATCCAAATGACATAACAAGCCATTCATATAACCCCTCATTTGTCTTGAATGTTGTTTTCCACTCATCACCTTCTCTCATTCTTATTTGGTGATATCCACTTTTCAAATCTATTTTTGAAAAATAGTTAGCTCCACTCAAGAAATTCATCAGGTCATCCATCCCAGGTAATGGAAATCTGTATCTGATGGTGATATTGTTTATGGCCCTAGAGTCCGTACACATTCTCCATACTCCATCCTTCTTTGGACATAGCACAGTTGGCACTACACATGGACTCAAGCTTTCTCTGACCAATCCCTTGTCTAGAAGATCTAGAACCTGTCTTTTTACTTCCTCATTCTCTTGAGGTGTCAACCTGTACACTATTTTATTTGGCAGGCTTGCTCCTGGTATCAAGTCAATGTGATGACTGACTCTCCTGATAGGTGGTAAGGAGTTTGGAAACTCATCCATTACAATGTCAGCAAAATTATCTAGCAATTCCTGAACTTCCTCAAGAAAATATTCCATTGAAGTACTAGTAAGGATAACCCTCAGCTTCCTCACTACAACAAACTGCATCTCATGTTCCTTCTTTACCTCATTTAGGAGTTCCTTCCCACTCATGAGAAGTATGCTCATACTAGCTTCATCCTTTACCTTCTTCTCTTCAATCGGCATCAACATGTGTGTCCTACCATTCTTCTCTAAGGTGTAAGTATTCCTCCTCCCATCATGAATAAAATTCTTGTCATACTACTACGGTCTTCCCAACAAAACATGACATACATCCATAGGAATCACATCACACAAAATCTCGTCTTGATGTCCTCCTATTTTAAATTCAACCAAGCATTGTTTAGTAATGGTTACCCAATGACCTTTCTGCAACCATGAGACCTTATATGGTGTCGGATGTCCAGTCATCTCCATCTCTATATTTTCCACCATTTCTGTGGATACTAAGTTGTCAGTTCTCCCACTGTCAATTATCACCTTGCAAACCCTGTCCTTCATTTTGTAAGTTGTCCTAAACAAATTGTTCCTTTGTGATAGCATTTTAGTCTCTAGCTCCTTCTTCAAGAAAACCTTCTTCATCATCAAGGATCTCCCATCCTTTTCACCTTCTGCCTCAACATATTTCTTCTGTGCTTCTAAAATGTGAGCTTCCCCTTCTTTCTTCCTCTCAGGACAATCCCAAGACATGTGTCATGTTTTTCCATAGGCATAACATCTCACTTCTCCTCCTCTGCCTCTTCCTCTTCCTCTGGGAAAAGAACTTCTACCACCGCCCAAACTTCCTCGAGAACTTCCTCCTCTCTCAGAGTGACTATGTGGTTTTTCCACCTCATCCTTGGGCTTCTGTAATTTATCCTGGGAAACTCATTTGCCTATGTTAAACCTTCGACCTCAATTCTTTTGACTCTGCTTCCTGGCCAACTTCTCTTCTGCCTTCAATGCCATTTGATATGTGTCCTCTACAGTCCTGATTGTTTCCATATTGATTTCGTTATGGATATCATACCTTAGGCCATTAATTCATATGGAAACTTTCTCTTCGTCCCTCTCTCTATGTCCAACTCTAATATTCAATTTGTATAACTCTTATGTGTACTCCTTCACAGTCAATCCTCTCTATCTCAGGTTCTGCATCCTCCTGAAAAGACTTATCTGGTAATCCTTGGGAATTAATTTCACCTTCAACTTGGCTACCATTTGATCCCAACTCTTGATCTTTTGTTTGCCTTTTCTCATCTGGTCTGCCTGCAGTTCATCCCACCACAATGTTCCATGCCCTTTCAACCTAGTGAAAACATGTCTTACCTTTTTCTCTTCTTCGACATCCTCATAGTCGAAATACTTATCCATTGATCATATACAATCAAGAAATTATTCTGTGTCTAAATTTCCTTCATACATAGGGACGTCAATCTTCGCCCTAACACCCAATTTGACAACCACTCTCAATAGGTGTTCTTCCGCAACATCCTCAGCTACAACTTCCTCAACTTCTACTTCTTCATTTTCTGCCTCGCTGGCATCTCCAACATCAGGCACTTCCTTTGTGTTGTCTCCATGGCATCCAACCTCGTATGCAATTCCCTCATCTCCCTTTCCATATCTTTGTTGGCTATGGGTGGCTTAGCATGTCTTCTAGGAGGCATTGTAATGACGTTTTTGATACCCCTCCTGATATCATCTTACTCCTCCTTCTCTACAAAAGTCAATTTTGTACTTGATCTGATACCACTTATGACGCAGACCCCCTTCCCTCCAAAGGGATGCTCGACCTCCCGGTCTTGGATCGTTTGAAATGCTGAGTCGGAACGACTCCTTGGGTCTCTACGAGCACCCAAAATTACTCTACCCACACAAACATGTTTATTCCACAAGTGACCACAGCTATGACTGTGGGTTTACCTCTTCGCGGTTCGAACTTCGGGGGTATCCCGAATCCTTCCCTCAAATTTTCCTGAAGTGTTTGTCTCCGATCTTTTGAACTCTCACCACGAGTCTCCTTATATTTGTTGGCCCCACTATGGTTCATACTTCGTGACCTTGCAAATTCTAGGCCTTCCGCCCACAAACCTCCAATCTTCCGATTCCCAAACTTTGTAATCCATTGCCACGTACTGTTCTGTGATCAACGGTCAATATTGAATCGCAAATCCAGACTTCACGACTCTACTTTCATCAAGTCCTCAAACTTTTTGAACTATGAAGTATCCAAACATTCCATGACTATCCTCCTTGTAGCTTTACCATATCTAATGGTCTAGAATTGTTCGCCTCCCTCTGAGAACAAATTTCATTCACTAACTTCTAGTGGAGACCTCAGGAACTTCTTCCCTTGAAAATTTCCACCATTCTCCCTCCTAATATTTAACTTCCTCGGGTTCCTCTGAATACTTTCTTCAACTCTTAGTCGAAATCTTGATCTATGCACACGTTGCAACAAATTTTCGTCCACAACTCAACTTCTCCATGCGGATGACTTCGCACTCCTGGCACCTGTTCCCCAATCGCTTTTGTCTCTCGTGATTGAAATCATGCTACTCCTTCTGAAATTTTGAGTCTCAAAACTCTGTCATGCACTCCTTGCGGATGTCATTGCACTCCTTGCACACATACAAGTTTCACTATCTCTTATGAGCTTTCGAGTCGAAAAAAAATCGGTCACCCACTCCTTGCAGACACTATGCACACCTTGCACTCGCTCAATGAAAAGAGACAATGGAAACTTATCTATCCTTCACGGTGACTCATACATTCAACAAAGCAAATGTGGTCATGGATTCAAGAACAAGAAAATAACAGGGAATTGAAAATAAACAGAAGTCTACCATTCATTCATTCAGATAGACACACAATAACACACATTTGGGACAATATATTCCTCTTCTATATTCATCTTCCTGAAACTTACATACTTTCATACAATGTATCTCTGGGTCTCCTAGTTCTCAACTTACAATGGAAATATACACATTAGATTCAACAAATTTTACAACAATCAACAACAACCCTTACTGGGCAATATTACAAAGCTTTATACAAAAGGGTTGTGTAATACCCCAAGGACGTGCCCCAATTGCATTATGAATTGTAATTATGTTATATAGGTTGGTGATCCAAGTTTATATAAGCTGGTGGGCTTATGTGTTTATTAGGCCAGAGAGCCTAAGTGTTCAAGGCCAAGAGCCTAGTTTTTGTACATGTAATGATGCACATTATTAATAAAAACATATCTATATGTTGACCGACCATGATGAATGAGTGATGGGGGAATTAGCTTCCACAAAGTCTGGGTAAGGGAGAGGGGGATGAAATGTTGGGAGAAGGGATAATATTAAGAGCTTAAGACCTTGGGGATAATAATTAAATATTATCCCAAAGCTGTGTAAATTTTTATGTTTTATCTTGAGTTCCTGGTTGAGGGAACGTGTGCAAAATGGAGAGCATGAAGCCCCAGTGAGACAGGTGTCGACCTGGGTGCATGCAGTTAAATCCAGAGAAGGGATCTGTGTTGGGGGGCGACCTCCCATTTTCCATCCTCTGTCTGAACTCGTGGGTGTCCATGATTGACCTCTGTTTCAGTGTTTTTTCTAGGGAATTATTACCTGAACTATTAAGTCTCTGCGTGATATTTTTGTACACCCTCACACATATCCTAAACGACAAACATGAACCCGTCCTGTTTTGCATGGTTGAGAAACCTGAAATTGCATGAGTCGTGTTGTTCTATTTCAGTGGGATGTTGTGGCCGCGTAGTTCCTGACCATGTGAGGTCGCTGCCATTGACTTTGCGTTGTTGAGGCTTGTTGTTGTGTTCTCACTGTACTGGAATTGGTCAAAATAATAGGTTTCCAAGCCTGTGAGTGACTCTCTCTAGATAAGAGAGTGCACAGAGGAAGTGAGAACTCCTGGAAGGGGTCCTGTAGTTGCCACAGAGTTCGGAGACTTCCGGTCTGGTCTGTTGCTAAAGCCCAAGGCAAGGGAGGTTTAGCAGTCGAAGGAATGTCTCGGTGACAGTCAAGGTGTATACTTCTGGGGTGGGATAGGCATGTGGGGAATGAGGGTCTATGAGTAGTGGGCATAAGTGACTCTTGGGAGATAATCCTTCCTCTGTAACTGTGTGTCTTTTGTTGACCTTGCATAGCCTAAGATTCCTTGCCCGATGGAGCTTAGTCCCAGCTCGGGGGTGACCTATTGCTGAGAGTGATGAGCAGTGCAGTCTAAGGCTAGAAGGTTCCTGTAAGGTCTACATGCAGTTGGTGGAATTACTATAGTTTCAAATATAAGTATCAGTTTGTTCTTAATATTGTGTTTTGCATGCCTGTGATGCTTATATGTTATCATGTATTAAGTTGCGCATATGAATTATTGTTAATGTCCTTGATGATGTATATTAGCAGTAATCCTATTCTTACTCTGTATTGTTTAGAACAATCTATTAATTATATTTAATATGCATGTTATATATATAAGTATGAGAATGTTCCGCGTAGTAGCGTTTCCCAACAAGTGGGTTGATGGATGAGGATGTTACAATATGGTATCAGAGCCATGGTTACAACAATGAAACTGGATGGGCCATGTTAGTGGAAGTTGAAGCAATAATTTCAGAAAGAATTGTTGTCGAGGTAGACAAAATTCGAGTTCTGACCCAAGGTTTCAATGTTGAGCCTGGATGGGTCGGATAAGTGGTCATTAGAACCAAGGTTTCAGGTGGAAGTTGTGTGAGGAAAAACCAATGTTTGGACCCTAGAATGTTCCTAAGTGGCAAGGGGTTGCTTGGTCGTGTTAAAAAGATCAGGAGGTGTAGCGATATAGTAAAACCACAGTCGAAGTGGTATATGGCCATAGGGAGAAAGAGAGCTCAACAACATAAGTGTTGGAGCCATAGGATCTGTTTAGGAGGAAAGGAGATCCCTCATGACCATCAGATCTGGAGCAGGTGAAGGAGAGTTGTCTTGGAAACCTTTTGGGGATTCGACTATCGAGAAAAGCGATATGTGTTGGAGCACGAACTCTTGATGCCCGAAACTTCGATGTCCCGAAAATATATACATCGTAGATCGCAGGAAAAGAGCTTGATCGTTGGATCAAGAAGAAGGTATATCATAATTTTGGAATTTTGGCAATCGACAGAAACGATATGTGTGGATGCACAAACTTATGATGCCCGAAACTCCAAAATGAAAAGCGAGCAGGGTGGCACCCGATGAAGTCACCTAAGCTAACGTGGACCTTCCTATATCTGCCACATGCCACTGCCCTAGTTGGTGAAAGATGTACTACATGGGTCTGAAGAGAAAAGTAGATCAGAATTTCATATGTCAAAAGATTGGGAAGAAACAAGTGTGGAAGTCCTGAGGTCCGAAGTCCTGAAGTACCCCCCCCCCAAAAAAAAAAAAAACTTTGAAGATGGAAAGAACACACTGGATTTTAGTTATTGGATGATGGGTAAACATGGACCACTGATCCACTCAACTTCGCGAGCTCGATAATCAGAACTCCGAGAGATAGTTGTGTGTGCTTTGAAATCTCTGAAGACTGAAAGCTTGAGTAACACCTAGTATTTTAGCGTTTGGTCACGACCCATGATCGCATGGGTTGGGGACTAAGAAAGAGGGGGCTATCACCCGAAAGTTATAGAGTCGAGCATATCTCGGAAGATTTGTGAAATAATTTTTTTTTCTTAAATCGGATTGGTTTTGAATGTGTGGAATTTGTTAAGGAGAGATGGCCTAATAAATTCTAGTTTTCGGCACATTGTGATTGCATAAGTTTGACGAGTGCCAGAACCGATTAGAATTTCCACAGAGTGCAAAGAAATGGAAGAGACACAGAATGCTTCCAATTCATAAAATGAAAGAGAAGGAATGGACGTCCACTTGGGATTTGAAGGATCGAAATCCAATGGGCATGGAAAGGAGATAGATAAGGAAGGAAATCTAAGGAAGATCATTGAAAACTTGCAGAAAGATGCCCAAACTCACCAAGAAGATAGCAGAAAGCTTAGGAAAACTCAGGAAAAACAAGGCAAATTCAATGTAAATTTGTTAAAGAGTTTGGAGAGAATATAAAAGAACTTGGATAAAGAGAGTGACTTGAGCAGAATAGGGAGTCACCAAAATTCTGAGGGGAGAATATCAAGGAGTGGTGGTAGACACCATCATCACTCCCAAAGTCACTCCAAGATAATGGAACACAATATTTCAAGCCCATATCCTACCGGAAATTACAGGAGACCTGGAGTGGATGAAATGAAGCGAGAAATGAATAAGATTAAGCCTCCTACATTTCCTGGACATCATAAGAAGGAGGAAGATGTCGAAACATGTTTTCTTGGCATGAGGAAATATTTCCAACTACATAATTATTCCTCTCATGCAGAAGGAAGAATTGCAATGTATCAACTGAAGGGAAAGGCATCCATGTGGTGCGATCATCTTGTGCAGGTGTAGAACATCAGAGAGAAAGATATCACTTGGAAAGAATTCAAGAGGTATTTTGAGAAGAAATACTTGACTAAAAGGTATTATGATAGAAAGATGAAAGATTTCTTTGAACTCAAGCTGGGCAGCATGACCATTGATGAATATGAACGAAGATTTTTGGAATTGTTGAAGTATGTTCCGTTCATCAAGGACGAGACTATGAAGATTCACAGATATCTAAGTGGATTTCCACCTTCCATTGGTGGAAAGATTCAATATGATGACCCAAAAACCATGGAAGAAATGATAAGGAGGGAGAAATGTTTATATGAACAACAAAAAGAAAAGCCTACCTTCCAAAAGGCTTGGGAAGACAAGAAGAAATTTAATATGGATCAGAGGAAGAAGGGAACTAAGACACCCTTTTTCAGAAATAGTCCTCAGGGACAACCATGTTTTAGAGAAACTAGAAAGGTGGAAATGGGTGGGAAAATGCCAAGATAGACACCTATGGAGTGTTGGGGCTGTAAAGAAAACCATAGGTACAGAGATTTCCCCCACAAAAATGATAAAGTGAGAGTTGTCCACAATGTTCAGCAAGATGAAACACTGGAGGACATGGGCACTAGAATGCCAAGGATTTACACAGCCCTGGACAACAAGAAAGTTGAATTTTAGTCGCACATGATTGAAGTGTAAGGTATGATTAACAACCATGCCTTTACTATTTTAATTGATTCAGTGGCTATCCATAGTTATATAGATCCTAGAGTGGTGGAAAGTTTTCATTTATCAAGAAGAAAACATGAAAAATCTTGGTTAGTGCAGCTGGCTACAGAAACAAAGAGGAAATTCACTGAGTTGATTAAGTCTTGTTCTGTGGACATGAATGGACCAAGCACGAAGGTTGAATTGAACATTCTGCCTTTAGTCTCTTTTGACTATTTAATTGGGATGGACTGGTTGTACCAACACCATGCCATCCTAGACTATTTTAACAATGAATTCACTTTCCTGGATGAGGAAGGGAATCGAAAAATAGTCCAAGGAATTCCCAAAGTTGTTGCTATCAGAGAAATATCAGCAATGCAGCTGAAGAAGTGCCACAAAAAAGGTTGTCAATTATTTTCAGCACATGTGGAGGAAACACCCAAGGATAAGGTGTCAGGTATTGGAGATCATGCGGTACTAAAGGAGTTTGAAGATATATTTCAGGAGGTACCAGGATTACCTCCGAAAAGAGATATAGATTTCTCTGTCAACTTGATACCTGGAGCAGCTCCAGTATCGAAAGCTCCTTACAAAATGAGTATGCTAGAGCTGAAAGAACTACAATTGTAGCTTGAGGATCTTCTGAAGAAGGGGTACATACACCCAAGCGTTTCACCTTGGGGTTCCCCAGTTCTATTCTTGAAGAAGAAGGATGGAATGCTAATATTGTGTATCGATTTCACACAATTGAACAAGGAAACTGTAAAGAACAAGTATCCTCTACCGAGGATTGATGACCTCTTCGACCAGTTGAAGGATTCAAAGATATTTTTGAAGATAGACCTCAGGTCAGGATACCACCAGGTAAGGATTAAGGACGAAGACATCAGCAAGACTTCCTTTAGAACAAGGTATGGTCATTACAAGTTCGCAGTGGTGTCGTTTGGCCTGTCAAACACACCTGTTGTTTTTATGTGCTTGATGAATGGTGTGTTCAGGGACTATGTGGACAAGTCCGTCATAGTATTCCTGGATGACATTCTGGTGTATTCCAAGTCGGAGGAAGAGCATGAAAAACATCTTAGGATGGTGTTGTAGGTGCTAAGAGAGAACCAACTATATGCCAAGATGAGAAAGTGCTTGTTTTATCAGGAGCAGATCCATTACTTGGGGCATACTATTTCGAAAGACGGGATAGTGGTAGATCCTGAAAATATTGAGGCCATCAAAGAATGGTCAACGCCAAAGAATGTGACAGAAGTCAGATCCTTTATGGGTCTAGTTGGTTATTATAGAAGGTTCATCACAGGGTTCTCGAGGTTATCTCACCCTATCACTTCCTTGCAAAGGAAAGAGAATAAGTTTCAATGGACAAAATATTGTGAGAAAATCTTTCAGCGATTGAAGCAACTGTTAACCAGTTCTCCAATTCTAAGGATCACAGATCCAAATGAAGATTTTGTGGTATGCAACGATGGATGCAAAGAAGGACTGGGAGGATTCCTCGATCATAATGGATTCTTAATTTGTTATGAATCCAGAAAGTTGAAAGAACATGAAAGGAACTACGTGCAAGATACCAGATATATAAAATATGCAGAACAGGAACGAAATGCTAGAAATAACAGAATAACAGTAAAATATCCAGCATAATATTCACAATACACAGAAATGATATATGAAAT
>JZKD02S1674205.1:51281-85629 GCA_000966675.3 Picea glauca | reverse complement strand
CAAAAAACCCTAACATAATCTCTACCGTTAGATCTGTGACCTTATAATGAACGGTCCAGATTTACAATGAAATTACAATATACTTTTACAAGTTAATTTTTTCTTCGGGGGCTTCTCCCTCGAACCCCCACTGGGGGTCTGCTTGCCCCCAGACCCCCCAATCGAGGTGATAGGCCCTCCGGACCCCGCAGAGGGGGTACCCCCCCTCTGCACTCCCCCGCATGGAAGAGTGTACATACTTCTGGGGTGTAAATACTTCATGGGGTATAAACACGGCTGAAAGTAAAAGACCTATAAATCAGAAAGATAATCAGGCTCCACAACCAACATCTGAGATAAGAAAAGTGATCTCGAACTCCAATCATATGGTTCAAATCCTCGCAGTCAATATACAATATACTGGGTTCCGTCTGAACTAAATTGCAACATATGATGAAAGCACACTCTCTATGAAACTGTGTCTAAAAATCTACCTCCTTTTTTGTAGTTGTGGTACCACACGTCTTCTTCTTCCTTTTCGGACACTGTTCAACATAGTGCCTAAAATTCTTACAAACAAATAACTTCACTTTTCTCTTATCTCTCTTTTGAACACTTCCCTAAACACTACTTCTATATCCTTCACTCCCCTGTGGTTGGGCCCCAAACTTGGGACCCTGCCGACCCCAACGACCGACCTTCTTCTTTCCCTTTGTCCAAAGAGAAAGATCCTCCTCACCCTGACCAATATGTTGTTGCTATTCTTGTCGTTGTCTAGAAGCCTCAGCTAGAAGCCTAATTTCCTCCTAGATGAAGTCATCCCACATCCTCTCCCATGTAAGCATGACCTCCCTGACAACTATGCCACGTACAAATGGACCCCACGGTTTGGTGAAGCTATTCATAGCTTGCCTCACCAAAGAGTTATGATCAACGACCTCTTTGATGGCTCCAAGCTTGTCTTTGATCTAATTGTAGCGACCAAGGAATGAAGTTACCAACTCATCCGTGAGCATGTGAACGCCCTTGAGTCAGTCATGAATAACCATTTTTCGGTTCTCATTGGAGCTCTCATACAACTTACATAGATATGACCACATCTCGTATGAATAAGTCTTCCCCATCAAATGGGATATGATATGATCACAAAGTACATCACAAATGGTCTTCTTTTCCTTGTTGTTCCATTTCCTGAACTCTGCCACCAAGATGGGGGTAGTGACAGGAATGAATAGAACAACTACCTCGATTATGTCCCAAAGCTCGAGGCCTTCTAAGACAAAGACCATCCTTGCCTTCCAAGGCGACCAATTTCTAGACCTGGCTAGCCTATCCTCAACTCACATATGAGATGCTGACATGTCTGCCAAACTGCACTCCCCAACTGATGCTCAACTTCCAAGGAAAACATTGCCTCACTCCTATCAACACAGGTGTGAAAAGAGACAAGCGTAATCTGACCTCACTCCTAACAAAATAGGTGTGAAAATAGGTCAAGTCAAATCAGCCTCACTCCTACTCCATAGGTGTGAAAAGAGACTGATGACAAAGTGCCAAAAATGCCAAACTATACTCTACAAAAATATTCCCTCTAACAACCAATGAATGAGTCAATGGTTGTCCAAAAAATTCTGCCAAGAAGATGTATATGACAGCCAACACATGTGTTGTCCAAAATGCTCAAAAGTTCATCCACCTCAGCTCTGATACCATGAATATTTTCAGGTCCTATCAATATTTCCAACTGGGTCTATCTTTGACCACATATTGGATCTAAGTTTCAACTGTTATGTATATGTTTTATGTTGTTTTAGGACAGCCAACAGTCCAAGAACTTCTTGTTGATTTGTTATGGTTTTATTTGCAATTTTAGGTGCTCTAGCATGTAGTTTTAGTAACCAGAAGGTATCACATGCATACTAAAATAAATACAACACACCTAAAGATATTTACAACTGAAAATAAGCAGATCTAAAAGACTTACACGTGCATTTTTGTACACAGGTATTTTTGGTCAACATGACCCTGGATAAACCCCCCCGCCCCCTGGGGAAAACCAGTTTGGACTATATGTCTATATATGAGGAAAGAAGATGGTGGAATACAACAAATACAAAATATAGATGAACCCGATACAATAGTAGCTTGACCCAAGATGAAGCAGAAGTCCAAAAGATCCAAGTGCGCCCCACATACAAGCTCTCAAATCCACTAAAACTGCTCCAGAAGAAAACTATGAGCTCAGATCTGGAAACCCCTCAATAGGAATGAAGCTCTGTTAGATGGCCTCCCTCTGTAACTGATCTCACTGTAATCTGATGGGTAGAAGTCCTCCCCACAACTGATGTTCCCTCATAAGAAAGTGCACCCTCCACAGTAATGAAGTCTCCTCACTAAATAAACAAGGCCATTAGTTGAATGCCTCCCTCCATGAAAGAAAGTGCCCAAGCTCTAGCCTCCTCATGCAACAAACCTCATATCAATGCTCCAAGTCTTCCTCTCCAATTGAGAAAATGAAGAATGAATTCCACCTTCACTCTTTGCACCCCTCTTGAACCTCCAAAAGGAAACCTAAGAAACCAATGGATGAGATCATCTCATCTCCCATCTAATCAATGGTTGAGATCTCACAAAAAGTATCTAAGTTAATAACCCACTTTGGGTTAAGTTTCCTAAGTTCACTTGATGTCTCTAATTCACCCACAAAGTGAATTAATAGTCATTTTAGGCATAAATGACTAATTTCACTTTTGACTTAAAAATCCTAAGTCAAAGTGAAATTAGACAAAAGTAAAAGGCACAAAGTGTATAGTCCATCCCACATGTGTCTAGGAGAGCATAAACACATGGGGAACACCTCCCAAGGTACACAACTCAACAAATAGTTCTGAGAAAAGAGGGGAAGTCAATGGTGAATTCCAAGTGGATCTATAAGATCAAGCATGCAGTAGATGGAAACATCAAGAAGTACAAAGTGAGGTTTGTGGTGAGAGAGTTCTCTCAAAAAGAGGGAGTGGACTATGAGGAGACCTTTGCTCTAGTCGCCAAGTACACTTCCATCATGACTATTATTTATATTGCTTCAGTTATGGGTTGGATATTACATCAGATGGATGTGAAGGCCACATTCCTAAATGGTGTGATTCAGGAAGAAGTGTACATAGATAAACCTCAGAGCTTTATGATACATGGGAAGGAGTCTCATGTTTGAATATTAAACAAGGCCTTGTATGGACTCACGAGGGAGCCCAAGGCATGGTACTCCATTATTGATGGATAATTGATGAGTTTGGGCTTCACTAAGAGTGATTCATAACCCAACCTTTACTACAAGGATGTTGATGGTGATTTGTTGATCTTGGTACAATATGTTGATGATTTGTTCCTTACGGGGACAGAGGCTCATTTTTTAGTGCAATAGGGAGTTGCCTTAAGAGTTCGAAGTGAAGGATCTTGAATTGATGCATTATTTATTGGGATTGGAAGTGTGGTAGAAACCACGTGAGATCTTCCTAGGACAAGGGAAATACACAGTTGATATCTTGAGCATATTCAGTATGATGGAATGCAAGTCCATGGATATACCTATGATGAAAAATATGAAGAAGTTGAGTGATTTCTCTTCGGATTCATATTTGGTGGATCCCACTATGTACAGGAAGCTAATTGGATCCTTGATGTACTTGGTTAACACCAGGACAAACATTTTCTTTGCAATGATCACCCTGAGCTAGTTTATGGTTGAGTTGAGGCACTTACGTCGGGTTGCAACAAAGCATGTGTTGAGGTACCTGCATGGTATAATTGGATATGGTTTGAGATATGTCTCAGGTGGTGAAGTGAGGTTGCAAGGATATACTGATTCTGAATGGGTAGGGAGTGTAGTAGATAGAAAGAGCACCTCATGGTGCTACTTCAACTTAGGATCAACTATGATATCCTATTTTAGTAGGAATAAAACTTTTGTAGCACTCATTAAAACAAAAACAAAGTATATCATAGCTAGTGTTGCAAGTCGCCAAGCAATATGGCTCCAAAATCTTCTTGCGGGACTATTTGATCAGGAGATAAAAATGACCTTAATGCATTGTGATAATCAAAGTTGTGTCAAGCTTTCGAAAAATCTAGTATTTCATGACAGGTCGAAGCACATTGAGATCAAATATAATTTCATCCGAGACATGGTACACAAGGGAGTAGTAAAGATCCAATACATATCCATACATGAGTAGATTGTGAACATTCTTACCAATCCTCTATCTAAGGAGAAGTTTTTATACTTCAGAGACAATCTTAGAGTGATGAAAAATGTCTCCCTCACTGAGAGTGAGTGTTTATGTTTCTCTAGTTAGTAGCATCGGGAAAACATTCTCCTAGATTGGTCATGCTAATTTGACTAAGGGAGAATGATACATTCACTCACGGGGCCATATTGATTTGGCTAGTGGTGAATGGTTTAGGGGAAATTTTTCTCCTATTAGTCATGTTTATTTGATGAGGATTGAATAATAATCGATATTCTCTCACATTTCCTACTCTAGGATGGAGTGATCCATTTTTTATGGTAGGATTGACTTGTTTACATGTCCATTCTAATGATTAAGATGTAGGCTCAAGAGACCTCGTGCGATGAGGGGATTCTCGGTGGGTTCACTCAATGTTAGAGCTCTATATTAATTAGAAATGAATGTGAGGAGATGATACATCAACAAGACTCATGGATAAATTTTCTAGTAAAGAATAAATGCCAAGAAAACAAGACAAATGCCAAGAAGAAACCCGTGAAAGCATTAAAGAAGATATTGAAGACAAGTACAAGTCAACCCCACAAGTAAATTAAAGGTGAATAAAAATATATAAATAAAGTATGGATCATTTCATTTTCACACAATCACATAGCTCTTCTCATCAAGTGCACAATTCCCAGTTGCAGCTTCCAGTTACAGTTACAATTGCAGTTGCAGTTGCTAGTTGCTATTTTCTAGTTGCACAATTTTTGAGGTGCATTATATTTTCTAGGGTTTGATATCTTTGAGGGTTCTTCCTCATATAAGGGATAAATTCTTTATGTGTTAGGTTTGTTCATATTTATGGTGATGTACTTATTGGTTGGAATTCTTCTTAATTAAAGTTGTTGGGTTTTCTCCCAAGGTTGGGTTTCCCAGGATAAAATATTGTGTCTACTTTGCATGGCTCTCTTTCTATGATTTTGTTGTTTCTGCTGCAAATTTATGTTGGTTGATATTTTCATTGTGTAATTATTCTATGATAACAGTGGCATAAAATTATGGTTGAAATCAAAAGGAAATAATTATTAGATCTGAAAATTGAAAATTCAACATTTTCAAGGAACATTGCAATGGTATAACCCTCTTATCCGCAAACAAATTTGTGTTTATGGCTAGAAATATTACCCAACAATGATAAGAGGAAGATATAGTACATTTGGGTAAAATTATGATGGTGTGTTTGTAGCAATTGCCACTTTATATTGTCTGGAGATCAACACACATCAGACCCCCTCAAACGTCGTTTCACATGACGTCAGTTTTCCAAGGACACATGTATCGTTTTTGTTGCAACATTTCATTCAGACACGTGTCGTCTTAGAATTCACTGTCCAAGTCCACTATGGACGTCACTACAGTGACAACATGACGTCTCACCCATGATTCCATAGACCGTTGGTCTTTCAAAGTGTACGTTATATCAACGATGTCTCACGTGCGATGTTGGCGCCATGACAATGATTCTAGGCATGTCGGAAGGCCGACGGAATGTAACATCTCTCCTTTGATGTATACACTATATCATCAATGTTTCATCTGTGACATTGAAACTGTGACAATGATGCTAGGAACGTCGGACAATCAACGAAAGGTATGGATGGCTTTCGACGTCTACGATATATCAATGACGTTTTCACTTGCGATGTTGATTCCATGAAAATGATGCTAGGAACATTGGACAACCGATGGAAGGTAACGTCGGTCTTCCAACATGGATGCTATATCAACTATGTCTCACCTGCGAAGTTCATGCCATGCCAATGACGCTAGGAACGCTGAAGATCGATGGAAGGTAACATCGGTCTTTCAATGTGTATGCTATATCATCGATGTTAGGAACTTCAGTATAACGAAGACTTGTAGGTGTTTTAAAAAAAAAATTAAAAACAAACAAAACGGTATCAAAAAGGTTTAGGGTAGGAATCTCATTGTTATCACAATCAATGAGGAATAGGATAATCATTACATAATATCACCATCACTATGGAAATTTTGTTGTGCCCAAAGACACAGTGGGTAACATTTGGCTCCTACTTGGGGTCAAGTACTCTTCTTAGGAGCATTTTAGAACCCTAGAATCCTTCCTTACCAACATTTTAGAACCATAGAATCCTTCCTTATCAAAACTTCATCAATAATACCCTTTATACCCTTGTGTTTGATCATTGAAAAATTAATCATAACCATTCTTCACAAGTAAGATCACAATAAAAGACAAATTCAGAGAAACTTGAACAACAACATGCCGAGAAACATGAACAACAAGAAGAAACATAACTAGAAAGTACCCAATTTATAGACTACATAAATAATATAGTCAATCTAGTCAATGAATATAATGAAGGTGCTCCAAAATTAGGGTAGGAAAATAAGAATTATAGCATTGGAACAAGCTAAAAGAGTGCCCACTTAAATGTTGTTTTGATGATTGACCCCATAGAGGAAAATTTTGGATAATGAAAGGAAACAAATCTATAATTAAATCTTCCTTGAACATGCCTTTCTTCACTAAGTTTTAATCAATGGAATATTTACTCATGAAGGATTTAATCGGTCATTTTTTGGGAACAAGCCATCTGAAAATCATGATTTGCACATCCATTCATTGGGTACTCTGAATTGATTTCCCCTCGAGTTTTTCTAGGCAGCCATAACATTTGTTGGATAGTAACTATGTTTGATTCTTTGCATGCAAGTAGAAATATGATGCCAAAAACAAAAAAAACTCACAATATATGGTGCTATGTTATGCCACACTTTCCCACTTATGGAAAACTTAACATATAAAATATTTTTTGGCTGCATTACAACCATTAGTTTGAGAACCTATTTGGGTGTTTGTCCCAATCAACTCGCTGATTGGTTTCTAATTCAATCCAATTGTTTTCAAAACACATTAAATCTTATAAATCTCTTCATGGCACACTTTCAAAGTAACTAGCAATGATGCAGTCTCAATAGAGTAGTATCCACAATCAATATTGTCACCCATAAACAGATAGTTGGTATCAAGAACCTTTCCATCAATACAAAATATATATATATATCAAATAATGGAACTGTCGATGGACATATCCACACACAATCATCAAGAATTTCACTAGTTGGACATTCCATTCCTCCGTTAAAATAGCCCTTGAAATATAACTAGTGAGAAACAAGATCTAAGACATGTATGGTCAAAATCATATCACATAAATTCACAAAATTTATGAGCCTCCTTTCTACAACACCACTATGATGACCAATCAAATGGATATGCAAGAACTGAATTTTTTTATGTGTTGTGCTCTCCATGTATCTATGTGGCCCCTTGATTGACGGTTGTCACACATTTCGGGAAACACAAGTGTAGGAAGTTAACACTCCATTTTTCTCCAAAATGAATTCCAATGATCCACGTGGTCTTATGGCCAAATCCCCATCAATGACTTAGATGATTTTGGAGGAAAAATGTAACAAATTTTAATTTAACCATGAGCCTTTGAAATAACAAATCAGAAAAAATACAATGTAAATGGTATCCTTTGGATATATTCAGAGGTGTTTGAACTAGGTTACAAAACTGGCTTATAAGCTCTGAAATAGTTTTAATCACCCTTGGTGGTATTGGTACATGGGGAAAATAAGTACACAATACAAATGCACAAAAAACTAAGCATAATTCATTAAAACCACAAATGTTAGATACAATGCCAATCAATGTTATGTTATTTTGGATGGTCTAAGGCTCTGAAGTGAAATCATACTAGGATGACCAACACCACTAGAATCCCAAAAGACACAACCTCATTCTCCTTTACATTCTTTAAGGCCCATTTGGAAATTGCACTAAGTTCTTCTAATATGGATTCAAAATGGTTCTCCATGCCTCCCATCACTATCATCGACTCACGATGTGATGTATAATTTATCTTTTTCATTACACCAATTTCATTTTCAAATATGATCCTAGTAGGATAAAATACCAAATCACCTTTGTTAATCTTGAGAGAGTGACTACTTCCAAAATGATTCAAGATTCATCCCCTTTGCAGATTGTATCAAATAATCTATTACATGTATTTCACTAACAACGCTTCCAAGAGAAAGAATGTTGGTTTAGCCACCCATTATCAAGGTAACACCTTCCTTTGCAAGTTCTTCTTTAATATGAAATCAAAATGGTTCTCCATGCCTCCCATCACTATCATAGACTCAATATTTGATGTATAATTTATCTTTTTCATTACACCAATTTCATTTTCAAAAATGATCCTAGAAAGATACAATACCAAATCACCTTTGTTAAGCTTGAGAGAGTGACTACTTCCAAAATTATGCAAGCTTCATCCCCTTTGCATATTGTATCAAATACTCTATTATATGTATTTCACTAACAATTCTTCCAAGAGAAAGAATGTTGGTTTAGACACCCATTATCAAGGTAACACCTTATTTTCAAGTTATTCTTTAATATGGAATCAAAATGGTCCTCCATTCCTCCCATCACTATTATAGACTCAAGATCTGATGTATAATTTACTTTTTTCATTACTCCAATTTCATTTTCAAATATAATCCTAGCAGGATACAATACCAAATCACCTTTGTTAATATTAAGAGAGTGACTACTTCCAAAATGATGCAAGATTCATCCCCTTTGCATATTGTATCAAATAATCTATTATATGTATTTCACTAAGTGATTACAAGAGAAATAATGTTGGTTTACCACCCATTATCAAGGTAACACCTTGCTTTGCAAGTTCTTATAAAGCTAGTTGAGACTCATCAATCCTCCGGTCTCTAGTATGAAAAATGTATCCATATTCACATCTAAGAACCAACCCACAACAATATGGAATTGATTGAGTAACCCAAATAAGTTCTATTTGAAATGACCTTCCTCTAAACTCTTCTCATTTTAAATATTTTATGTGTGTGTTTGCATTGGAATATTGAACCCCTATGACCATCCTCTAATTAGTTCCATTTTGAATGATGAAGGTAAACTGGAGTACATGAATCCATTGTTTGGATAACTGACGCAGCCACACCCCTTGCCTTGGAAAAAGGCCTCTGCGCTGACCTCCAGGTCTTTAAGGATCGTTCAAAGTTCACCCTCGAGCCGGAGTGGCTCTTTCGATTCCACAGTGGAATCTCTGTCAAAAACCAATCCACAGGTCCTTCTTTCCCTGTCACGGCCTTTGCATATGACCGCTTCTCTTTCCACAATAGGAAAATGCATATACTTTTGGGTTTCGGGGTTTTCTAATTCCAGATGTCAAGAGTTCCTTGTTCTCTCGAACTCCCAATCTCTGATTTGACGATGCGCCCCCTTTTTCCTTAGCCCCGTCTGGCTATGCCCTAGTCCGTGTGACCAGTTCTCATAAGACCGCAGCCTTATCTATTTCAGGGGTTTGGGCTTCGAAATCCCGATGTGCTCCAATTTTCGTTAGCCCTCCAGGCTAGACTTTTGGTCCACACGACCTCCCCTTATATGACCGCAGTCATACTTCTTATCGGGATTCGGGGTTTCGAAGGTTGAAATGTATCAAACCTCTTGTCCACGGAATCCCTGATTTCCTGATTCTCGATTTCCCGATTGATGACCCTTTCCTTTCGGGAAATTTCCTGAAAGCCTTCGATCTCTGCCACGCGCCCTCAAGGATGGACGGTCCTCACCACTTCAGAGTTTTCACTGTAAATATTTCTTGATCCCCGTTATGACGAGGTGACATCACCTGGGCCCCACAATGGAGTTTTCCTCCTCATCGGGATTCCGAACATCGTAATTCCAAAATACAAGAGTTTTTTGTCTTCAGGATCTGCGAAACCTCGAACCCCGACTTCTTCAGATCTTCCGACACGCGTCCCAAATGGATGGACGGTTTAGATCATTTCCAGGATTTCCAACATGGATTTACCTGATCTCCTGTCCTCCAGATTCACGAAATACTAAACCTCGATATGCCGATAGACTCTCCTATCGATATTTTTCCTGATGGCCCCGATTGTTGCCACGCGTCCCCTCAAGATGGATGGTTCTGGTTTACTCTCGGGGTTTTGCGACTTTTATTCCCGAAGTGTCCTGGCATTTTTTCCTCGAAACTCCCGAGACGTCGATGGACTTTCGATATCTACCATGTGTCCCAACAAATGGACGATCCTGATTCAATCTCGGGATTTCACGACTTGCGATGCCTCGATGACACACTTTCTCTGTCAACTTGAAACCCCGGTCGCCGAAATACCATCGGGTTCTCGATTTCTACCACGTGTCCTCAATAGATGGACGACTCAGATTGAATCCAGGATTTTCTCTATGAAAATTCTCGATCTAATGTCATCGTGACTCCCGATTTCACGAACGCCGATATCCCGATGGCCATGCCTCTCATCGGGACTTTCCTCCTCTCATTCATGAAGCTAAACCTCGTGCAACTCCTGGCCGATCCAACAACTGACGGAATTTCGACACTTCTTGATGAAGTGTCTCCACCGTCCGTCCCACCAATCTCCTACGCACTCTCCAGAGACTAAACTCCACGCGTCTTCACCTGGTCCAATGGTTGATGGGTATCTGGGTGAGATCCAATGGCTCACGATCTCCCCCTTCTGTGCACTCCTCCTACTCTCTCCTGGACATGAAGACCAACAGTCTATATCTCTCTTCCAATCTGATCGGATGGTTGCTATGCCTCCTTCTGAGCTTCAACGCTTTCTTCCGAGATTTGGAAGAATTTCAAGTTCTCCTTGACCTTTGTCTTCTTTCTCCTCTACGAACTCCTTTACCTTGAGTTCTCCCGCGTGTATATGAAAATGTTGTCCCAACTGAACTTTGGGAACTCTAAACTCTCCAAAGAGTTCTTCGACCTCTGTGCTCCTTGCAGCCATGACTCTGTGTATTGAAAGCTCTGTCCCTCCTGAGCTTCTTTTCTCGAACCCTCAAAGGATTTTGACGTCTGCACTCCTGCAGAGTTTCCTCTCACTAAAGTGCTATCTCTCCTGAGATTCTTCAAATACTCAGGCCTCCAAGGAAATAAATCTTTCCTCCTTCTCCTGCTGATGGAGAACTTGAATTCCCTCTTGGCTATCCTTCTACTCAAGCAACCTCTTGCTAAGTCTGTAGGGTGTTCAACAACCCTGTGAAGATTCCTCAGTGGACTCTTCCTTTAAATTACATAACTCAAAGAGTTCTCTTCTCCTTGTGTCTGTCTGCACACTGACTCAAATGCCCACCTGGAAGAGTATCTTCTCACAGAACATCCAACAGTTCTATACTCTCCTGTGCACCTATGCACCTGCTCAATGCCTACTTAGCAGAGCTCTCAGGATCCTCAATGATTCTGGTTCTCTTTGAACTCACAACAAAGTTCTTCCTCTGTGCACTCCTTACCCTAGCTCAATGCCCACCTGACAGAGCTTCACATAACTCCTTAGAGATTCTATCTTCAAACTGTATTCTTCTCCTCAGCCTTGCCTCCTGAGGTGTTCAGCAACCTCAAAGGTCTTCTCCTAAGTTGATGATTTTAGCTGTTGTGCCCTCCTGGCATGCCTTTGTCTGAACCCGTAGAATTCAGAAGTGCTTTAGTGGACTGGTATTCAGAGACCGCAGTACTCTGTCATGCCCTCTTGACATGAAACCTCAAAGACCTCTCAAGCCTGAAAATCAAACACACTCCTACAAAATGCATGATAACAACATACATTCATAGCATAATAAAACACTCACAGACAGTCATTCAACACAGAATCCATGCAGGAAAAACTACTTCTGTTTATATTAAAATGGAAAATGACTGTATTTACAAGGTGTTCCTGAGCACGGCCTGTAACAAGGTCTCGACTCTTCTCTCTTCTGCTCTCTACTCGCAGATTCTCTCCTATTCTCCTAGCTCTCTCTTCTGCTCTCTACTCGCAGATTCTCTCCTATGCTCCTAGCTCTCTCTTCTCTATGCTAGCCCCCTTTTCCCAAATGAGATCCTAAATCTCTTTTTACTTGAGGGGGCTCTTCGAGATATTCCCTCCAATCTACCTACCCTATTCAGTTACATTGAATGGGTTGTCTATTCCAGCATCTGGATCTAGATCTCAGCCTTACAAACATTAAAGGCCTATCTACTCTATGCCTGCACAAAGGCATGGATCCATGGATCAACAGCCTAAACATTAATTACATTCAATTACAGAATAGAAGATGAGGGTTGCGCCTCTCTTCAGCCTTGAAAGCATGCACTGACATGGCTGGCTGGTTGGATGGCTGATGTGGAGAGATGCTCCTGCATCATACTCCTCAGCTACAAAATCATGAGCTCCTACTCATGAGCTTCCCATCTCAGCTGTTGAAATCCTCTTGGATCCCAAATCATTCTCTGGAGCTGTTCATCTGCTCCATCTTCCTGTTGCTTCTGTGTTGCTGCTACTGCTTCCTTCCTTCTGCTCAGCCTCTCCTTGCTGACAGTTCCTACTGACCAGATCATCATCTCCTTGATCTCTCCTATCACTTCATCTAGTTTCTCCAGTGTCTGGCACCATTCATGCAGTCTCCTCAGCTGCAAAATTTTTCGGCACATAGGCAGATCACTGTGATCTCCCATGCCTTCTTCATCATCTTCCAACTTCATATGTTGGATGTGCATGCCCTGTAGCTTCACCCTTCTCTCCAGGGTTTCTATCTGTTCCCACAGATCAGCAAAGAAAAAGATGTCTGCCTCTTCTTTTTATTCTTTTGCAAACTCTCTACTTGCAGTCTTTTCAGTCTCCTGGCTGAAAATATTGAGCCATTCCTCAGAATGCTCATCATTCTCTTCTACTTCTTTTGTTGTCAGCTTCAGTGCTGCATCTTCCTCAGCTTCCTAGATGAAAGCATTGAGACATTCCTCAGAATGCTCATCTTCTTCTTTGTCTACTTGGGAAGCTTCCAAAGTATGCTCCAATTCCTCTTCCCTGACAGTCTCAACTAGTTGTCCCTCTGTTGTTGCTACATCTACAACACATATTTCTGCCTCCTCTTGGGAAAGTGGCAGGAATACTTCAATTCCTCCAATCATTAGAATATTTCTCATATCTTCCCCCTCTGTCAGCTGCATATGCTGATCTAAATCCACCTCTGGGTTTATGAGACTCTTAGATAGTCTCATCTGCTCATCCCTACCCACATTGAAATATAGGATGCTTCTACTACCCTCTTGGCAGTCTTCGAGATCCCGCAGTGACCTCATATCGTTTCCCAGCTGGCAATGTGAAATTCCTTGGTTGTCCTCCTGATAGTCCGTGAGATATTTCACCGATATCAGCTCCTTGCCCTCCTGGAAATATGGAATTTCCTCTCTGCCCTCCTGGAAGTGCTTGAGATCTTCAGCTGATCCCATTTTATTCTCTTCACCGAGAATTATCCCAGTCTCTGGTTCACATATCTGAACCATCTCCTTAGGTCCGTCAAGGTTTTCAGCATGCCTCAACCACCTTCTTAACATCCTACACTATCTTCTAGCCATCAACTCCTTGACTGGCCATTTTTCTTTTGCCTTCCTCATGGGCCATTCATATACCCATCTCGGCTTAGTATTCTGCTGTATCCGCAGTTCAAGCTCTTCCATTCTTGCCCTAATGTCAGCAAGTTCTTTCTCCCTTTCGATTGTGCTCATCAGCTCTGGGTTTTTCATTTCATCATACCTACAGCCTTTAGTAGCCATGGTGTTGTCTCTTTCTGCTCTCCTAGCAAACATGTTGTTGTCATTCTGCACCCTGAGTGTTTCCAGCTTCATCCTACAGTCTTGCTGGTTGTCTTCTTGATTGTTGCCTACCTGCAAACAACCATCATAGAGTCTCCAGTACTCTGTCTTCTTTTTCCTTCTCCCTCTGCTTGAAATATATAAACAGAGTTAAAGCTCTGATACCACACTGACGTAGCCCCACCCCTTGCCTCGGAAAAAGGCCTCTGCGCTGACCTCCTGGTCTTTAAGGATCGTTCAAAGTTCACCCTCGAGCCAGAGTGGATCTTTCGATTCCACAGTGGAATCTCTGTCAAAAACCAATCCACAGGTCCTTCTTTCCCTGTCACAGCCTTTGCATACGACTGCTGCTCTTTCCACAACAGGAAAATGCATATACTTTCGGGTTTCGGGGTTTTCTAATTCCCGATGTCAAGAGTTCCTGGTTCTCTCGAACTCCCGATCTCCAATTTTCCGATGCGCCCCCTTTTGCCTTAGCCGCGTCTGGCTATGCCCTAGTCCATGTGAGCAGTTCTCATAAGACCACAGCCTTATCTCTTTCGGGGGTTTGGGCTTCGAAATACCGATGTGCTCTAATTTTCGTTAGCCCTCCAGGCTAGACTTTTGGTCCACACAACCTCCCCTTATATGACTGCAGTCATACTTCTTATCGGGATTCGGGGTTTCGAAGGTTGAAATGTATCAAACCTCTTTTCCACGGAATCCCCAACTTCCTGATTCTTGATTTCTCGATTGATGACCCTTTCCTTTCGGGAAATTTCCCGAAAGCCTTCGATCTCTGCCACGCGTCCTCAAGGATGGACGATCCTCGCCGCTTCAGGGTTTTCACTGTAAAGATTTCCCGATCCTCGTTATGACGAGGTGACATCACCTAGGCCCCACAACAGAGTTTTCCTCCTCATCGAGATTCCGAACATCATAATTCTGAAATACAAGAGTCTTTTGTCTTTAGGATCCGTGAAACGCCGAACCCCGACTTCTTCAGATCTTCCGACACGCGTCCCAAATGGATGGACGGTTCAGATCATTTTTGGGATTTCCAACATGGATTTACCTGATCTCTTGTCCTCCGGATTCACAAAATACCGAACCCCGATATGACGATAGACTCTCCTATCGGGATTTTTCTTGATAGCCCCAATTGTTTCCACGCGTCCCCTCAAGATGGATGGTTCTGGTTTACTCTCGGGATTTTGTGAATTTTATTCCCAAAGTGTCCCGGCATTTTGTCCTCGGAACTCCCGAGATGTCGATGGACTTATGATATCTACCACGTGTCCCAACAAATGGATGATCCTAATTCAATCTCGGGATTTCGTGACTTGCAATGCCCCGATGACACACTTTCTCTGTCAACTTGAAACCCCGGTCGCCGAAATACCGATGAGTTCTCGATTTCTACCACGTGTCCTCAATAAATGGACGGCTCAGATTGAATCCAGGATTTTGTCTATGAAAATCCCGATCTCCTGTCATCGTGACTCTCGATTTCACGAACGCCGATATCCCGATGGCCATGCCTCTCGTTGGGACTTTCCTCCTCTCATTCATGAAGCTAAACCTCATGCAACTCCTAGATGATCCAATAGCTGATGGAGTTTCGACACTTCTTGATGAAGTGTCTCCACTGTCCGTTCCACCGATCTCCTACACACTCTCCAGAGACTAAACTCCACGCGTCTTCACCCGGTCCAAAGGTTGACGGGTATCTGGGTGAGATCCAATGGTTCACGATCTCCCCCTTCTGTGCGCTCCTCCTACTCTCTTCTGGATGTGAAGACCAATAGTCCAGATCTCTCTTCCATCCTGATCGAACAACTTCTATGCCTCCTTCTGAGCTTCAACACTTTCTTCCAGGATTTGGAATAATTTCAAGTTCTCAAAGGCCTCGACCTTTGTCTTCTTTCTCCTCTGCGAACTCCTTTACTTTGAGTTCTCCCGCGCGTATATGAAAACACTGTCCCAACTGAACTTTGGGACTTTGAACTCTCCAAAGAGTTCTTCGACCTCTATGCTCCTTGCAGCCACGACTCCGTGTATTGAAAGCCCTATCCCTCCTGAGCTTATTTTCTCGAACCCTCAAAGGATTTTGACGTCTGCACTCCTTCAGAGTCTCCGCTCACTAAAGTGCTATCTCTCCTGAGATTCTTCAAATACTCATGCCTCCAAGGAAATAAATCTTTCCTCCTTCTCCTACTGATGGAGAACTTGAATGCCCTCCTAGCTATCCTTCTGCTCAAGCAACCTCTTGTTGAGTCTGTAGGGTGTTCAGCAACCCTGTGAAGATCCCTCAGTGGACTCTTCCTTTAAATTATAGAACTCAAAGAGTTCACTTCTCCCTGTTCCTATCTGCACACTGACTCAAATGCCCACCTGGCAGAGTATCTTCTCACAGAACATCCAACAGTTCTATACTCTCCTATGCACAGATGCACCTACTCAATGCCTACTTGGCAGAGCTCTCAGGATCCTCAGTGATTCTGGTTCTCTTTGAACTCACAGTGGAGTTCCTCCTCTGTGCACTCCTTTCCCTAGCTCAATGCCCACCTGGCAGAGCTTCACAGAACTCCTCAGAGATTCTGTCTACAAACTGTATTCTTCTCCTCAGCCTTGCCTCCTGAGGTGTTCAACAACCTCAAAGGTCTTCTCCCGAGTTGATGATTTCAGCTGTTGTGCCCTCCTGGAATGCCTTTGTCTGAACCCACAGAATTCAGAAGTTCTTCAGTGCACTGGTATTCAGAGACCGCAGTACTCTGTCATGCCCTCTTGACATGAAACCTCAAAGACCTCTCAAGCCTGAAAATCAAACACACTCCTTCAAAATGCATGATAATAGCATACATTCATAGCATAATAGAACACTCATAGACATTCATTCAACACAGAATCCATGCAAGAAAAACTGCTTCTGTTTATATTAAAATGGCAAATGCCCGTATTTACAAGGTGTTCCTGAGCACGGCCTGTAACAAGGTATCAGCGCTTCTCTCTTCTGCTCTCTACTCGCAGATTCTCTCCTATGCTCCTAGCTCTCTCTTCTCTATGCTAGCCCCCTTTTCCCAAATGAGATCCTAAATCTCTTTTTACTTGAGGGGGATCTTCGATCTCTTCCCTCCAATCTACCTACCCTATTCAATTACATTGAATGGGATGTCTACTCCAGCATCTGGATCTAGATCTCAGCCTTACAAACATTAAAGTCCTATCTACTCTATTCCTGCACAAAGGCATGACTCCATGGCTCAACAGCCTAAACATTAATTACATTCAATTACAGAATAGAAGATGAGGGTTGCACCTCTCTTTAGCCTTGAAAGCATGCGCTGACATGGCTGGTTGGTTGGCTGGATGATGTGGAGAGATGCTCCTGCATCAATAACTTTTGAAATCAATCAAAATATTGGCATATGTCATATGAAGTTGGTACAGAAAGGTTATCAAAGGCCCAATACCCAAGGTGAAAATTTGTATTTACAACATCTAGCTCCTACCTAGGGATGATGTTTTCCTAAAAATCATCAAGAACCGAAAACATGTGCCTTTTCTACTGAAGCATGGAGTCATTTTAATCCTGAAACCAACCTCTCCTATTTCATTTATTCAAAAACAATAAGAAAATGTTGTAAACACTAAAGTGCTCAAGAGTGAGATTTTATGTACAATATTTATCTATCCTACCTCTAGTCATTAAAATAAAATAGACTAAAGAAGTAATAAAGCCAATGAAGACAAGAAAATATCTTAAAAAGCCCATGAGATTTACCCCGGTGCTTCAATCTTTACCAAAATAAAGAAACGTTGAACAACTACCAATGAGAAGCTAGTATACCATTCAATATGCTTCTGAGAGATGGGAATATATCTTTCTGGTGGCACAATGATGCATTTCTGATAACCTGTTCCATCCAAATCTCAATATAATAACATCTCTATGTGCTTTACCTATGTTGATGAACACACTCAAACCATGATATTATATTGACCCCCATTATATTTATTTGATCCATTTCAATAATATTAGTCAAGGGATAGTATTGCAAGACTTTTTTTTCTCCTTCTCATCACTTTTTTTCCAGCAACACATTATGTTTTAATGTACAAGTCATTATATCCACAGTTTTCTTCCTTATTAAAAATTGAAAATTTTTCCATGATGAATGCAAGCCCATGAGGAGAATGTATTGCTTCATCTATTTTTTTAATAGTCACAACTTTTCTCCTTTCTTGTTTTTTTATTTCAATGTCGCTATAGATGATAGGGAAACAAGAACTATGAGGGTTTGATTCAATTTCAACAACATTTTCTTCTTTTTATTTATTGCTAGAAAATGATTTTATTTCCACCTCCCCTTGTGAGATGTCAACCAATGTTTCTTCTTCAATGTGTTATTGGTATTCAATTATCATTATTATATTTTTTCCAAAACAAAAATCTACTCACAATCAATATACTTATTAGCAATGGTAGGGTATAAATAGTTTTATAACTGCAATCTTGAACCATGGGCATCTACAAAGGACAACCCATTCTTTGTTCTGGGCTAAGCCTCACAACTTTTTTGGTTTTGAAGATTAACTTGAACCGATCTCTCAATACAATCATCACTTTCCAAACACTTATAGGCATAATCTTCTTCATCTTCTTCAGATTTGTAATCATGTGGGAAATACAAGGATGCATCATCACATATAAGATTTTGTGTATCCTCAGTTGTAACATCATAAGGTATTTAGATCTCTTGACATTACTCTTGGAAATTTTTAGGTAGATCCTCAAAAATGTTGCTCTCAAAGATATTTTCTTAACACTCAATAGCAAATTCATGCCAATGTTTAAAATTGGGGAATAATCTTCTTAATACTCGATAGGTTGTGAGATACAATTGATTTCCATAATCACGTCGATTGGAATGTATGTCATCATTGAGAGATATAGGACCTATAGGTGAAACATTCATAAACAGGTTGATCCATAATTGTCTCTCAATCAGGGATATATTAATCAGATGGACCAATGAATAATTATGCAATATCTCTCTCATTGATGTTCAAAATTTCCTATTCGCATAATGATTTAACAGTGACAAGGAGTTGCCTTGCTTCATACCACAAAAAGGTTCACTAATGAAGCATTGAATAGATGTTTTTATCTCCAAGCTGCTTACTACTCAATTCGTTGCTACAAGAATGTACCTTGGACTGTGAATTTCGATGTTAAGGCTAGAATGAGGTCGAAACAACCCTTAATCCCCTCAGTATTTACATCAAGTAAAAATTTATTTCCAATACACAGAGGTTGCCATAATCAAAGCGATGTTCTTCATTACACTTTTCAGGCAAGTACCATGTCCTTCTACTGCTAGGCCTTGCTCATTTTTACAGGTTGTCAAGAGTGTTTCCTACTTCATTTATTGTTGGATTGATTGGTGTATCATATTTTCACCTTTTCTCATGTGAAAACACCTCAAAAGATTAATATCATCATTTCCTATATTTTGGGCTCATACATTAGGTATATTTTATGTTGCAAGTACAAAAAGGCCCTTGAAATGAGGTCTAAGCACATAGTTAGCTCCAATTAGACATAGAATTCAAACATGTCAATAATAACTCCATGTGCCAAAAGTGGACGTGTAAGTGAGGGAATCCATACACCAAGCTCCAAACATGATGCTTTATCATAATTTTTGAAATGACTAGATCTATATAAAGAATGTGTACATGGGGGGAGGGCACTCAACAAAAGTGAAGGATCAACAATGTAAAGGTTCTATCCCAATGAAAAATGAACCCAAAAGTGTTAGGGAGTTTCTTCTTCGCAACCACCCAAGTCTCATAAGAAATATCATATTTCAACATGTTGTAAGGGTGATCATATCTACTATCCATATTTCTTTTACTAAGTCTGCAAAAAGGCTACCGATGCTAATGGTGCACTACTAAAGGATTCAAAAATGTTCTTACATGACTGCTGGAAGTGAAATGACAAGATTTTGACATGACAAGAGAGTGAACAATTTAAATAACCATATTGTTTCTTTCCGATATGTTAACCAAAATGCATATATAGGTTTGAAATGAAAAAATGGCAAGTTTCTTAGAATGCATTTCTAGAAAATGTTCCTGCATAATGAAGGTGAAGAAACAAACTTTATTTTGAAAGTGAAACTACAACAAAATGTGATGGATTTAATAAGTGTGAGTGGGTGAGAACTAATGAAAATGAGCTTGTGAATCCAAATTTTTGAAACTTAAAGTAAACCAAAAAACAAATTAAACTCTTGTGATGACTCTCACATGAAAAGTTGTCTTTCTTTATATTCCTCAAAGAGTCCTTCAAAACATACACACTAGAGAAAATAATACTTATAACATTAATCCTATCAACCTTCAACGTCAATTCATAAAAATATTTATATTATATGAAGTATTCATCAAGGAAATATGTTCAATATTGAATGTCGATTCTTCAACATCTTGCTGCAAAGTACAATTTGTTTTTATCACAATGTCTTTACAATCTTCATGAATCCTTTGCATGCTCTTGATATTAGTGGTGAGAGTAATAACCATTCCAATGTATTCCCTAGCAGTATATGCATGAACTAACGCTTCATCAATCCCTACAGGAAGCCAAGGTTTCTTTCACTCAATATAAATAGACTTGTATCTACCATTACTGGATGCAAGGCGAGAACATGACAAGTACTAAACAAATGATATATCTCAATAAATTATCACATATCAAACCCTACATTAATAAATAATCACATAAAAATTCATAAACATTAAACATAACCAAAAATGATGGCTATATAAACTATGCTGAAAGGAGCAATCACACCTAATCTGATGAACTAGTCGACACAAATGGAATGGTTTCTCCCACGTGTTTCTCTTCAGCTATATGACCCTCTATTTGTCTTGAGCTTCCCTCACTCAATGAAGAAATATCTTAAAGTACTTTCCAAAATCATTCAACCTCCATAAATATCTACAAAATCAATACAAGTCATATTTGTAGCACATTATTTACTCTAAGATGCATTTTTATGAGAGTGTCAGAACATACCTGAATGATATCCTCTTGGTTTTGAGAATAATTTATTGGAGCTGCGCATCTAATATTTGATCAAACTAACTCCCTTGATTTGAAGTAGCAACAACGAAGTCAACATTGACTTTGTTGTTTCTCTATTGGATCGAGGGAGGTTTTCTCCAAGATTAAACAACTCCAATAAATTATTCTCTACTGAACAGGGCCAACCACATGAAGGAATAAGATATTATGACCCCTCCCCCACTCACATCACTCTCAATTCCCCAATACCCAACATATAAATCTATTGAAATATTTACAACAAAAACAAACATATATACTTACCAATATTCACAACTATTTACAACGAAACAAAATGTTTCCTTGATCCATTTGGAGTGAGCTCAATTCTCCTAAGAGTAAAGTAACAATTATTCCATAACATCATACACTACACTAAAGAACTTTAAATTTAAAACTAGAGAATGGAAATTGATGTGAAAAGAGGCTTTATTATATTCCATCATAAGACTTGGTTGGATTATTAAAACGCACTTATAAACATCATAGAACTCATCCCACTTTGATATATAAGTGAAAACATGTTATTTTTCCAATACTTAATCATAAACTCACTCAAAATACTAAAATGAATGCATCACGAGGTAATGGAGGTAGTTGTGATGAGGCATCACCTACAAAAGAAAAAAATATAAAATTTAGATGGTCAGTTTTTAAATATCATTGAACTAGTTCTGTAATATTAAAAAAAAACACCTGCAATGTCATTATTTACCTAGTGTACTGGTCAAAAAATTTGGAATGGTTTCCCCCATGTGCTCCTCTTCAACTGTACGACCCTCAACTACAAAATTCTCTTCCATTGAGGCCACAAAATTTATAAGGACAATCATAAATGTATAAGTAAAAAAAAAGTACAAAATGTATAACTATGAAATTATTAAGTATATGATTAAAATACAACTATATTACCATCATGTGCCTCGGTCATAGCACCATCGTGGGGTTGCACCCTAGTGGAATGGGATTGCATGGGAGAACCATCTTCTAGCTACGAAAATCTATCAACACAATTCTCTCCAATACTAGTGGGTTGGTTGGTAGTGCTACTCCCCTGATTAAAACAAAGTTGTAACACATTAAATTTATCGATGATATCAAACATGACTGTATTATATTAATAATAAAGGTTAATGTAGATTGAATTTTATTTACCTTATCCTGCAAAGTGGTTCTTGGTAACTGCCTCAAGCTTTTCAGGTGTTCAACTATAGCTTTATAGTCTTACTTGTAACCAAGATGGAGATACTCCTCCGTGGTTTCAGTACCAAACTCATCACCCTGCATTCCATAAGAGTATGTATTTTTAATTATATTGGCTGAAATTACCTAAAATTTTGAAGGCAATACAAATAAGATATTTGGGTACTTACAATTCATGACTGCAACGTCAAGTAGCCACCCTATCCTAGCTTGTGCTGGCCACATTTGGAAATCCTTGATTTTGTTTACTTTGACATGTCAGTCAACCTATCATCAAAAGTTTCAAGTATGTTAATATATACCACACTTTTATTTACATCTAAAAACAATTGAAGGTATTGAATTGAAATTGTAATTTACCTTATGGGATCAGAGGGTGTTTTTCCTTCATCTGTGAATTTGTTCTCTTTTGCGTCCTCAATGGGGGCCTTCCACTCCCTCTCTAGAATCATCAGAGGATGATCATATATATTGTTTTGTTTCAAGTGTTTCCTATAATTTCTCACATATATTTTAAATATTGGCTAGCTGCGACGGTGGCCAAGGTCTTATTAAATGTGTCTACACCAAAAAGGATTCAAGATAATCCATCAATTCTTTTTTGCGGTTGGAAATTTGGGAATTCCACCTCTCCTGTGTGGTGGGCCCAAAATTAAGCAATGCCTTATTCTCCAAGGACCTATAAAAATCATTGTTCCCTACATGAAAAAATATTATATGATTATTAATTTAAAAATAATAATTTATTTAATTTACATTTTTCTACATAGAGAACATGAAACAAATAAATTTTTAAAAATTACCTAGGACTTTAACTTGATTTAATGGAAGACCTTCCTCGTTGACCATAAATGTTCCCTTAAGGGTCCCCATGATAGTCACACATCTTTCTTTAGGAAAAGAAACCATATAGTTGGTCAAATAATCAACCTCATATCCGTCACCAGCTCCAGAACCTACCTGTGTGGCTGCTTCATGGGTGTGTGTGTCGTGGATCCCACCTAATGGTGTGGAAGGTGGAGATATGAATAGCTACATCTTGGAAGCTTTATGAGGGCCTGCGTCAGGAACCTATGGTGTCTGCGCAGCGCCACTACTACCGACACCATGCATGTCAGGGTCAACATGATCCAAAAATCTCTATATAAGAAAGAAAACATTTTTTCGTTTAGATAATGTAAAAGTTAAAAATCAAGCTTTCATAATTGATCTTATGACATAAAAATAAAACCACTGGAAATTATGATTATTACCTTACATTTCTTAAGCCTTGTCATAAATTCTTTGATCCTTTCTTCGACCTTAGGAGTTTGATCTAGAATATTTAACAAGTGAGCTAGTTCCTTGTTTGATTTATTGATCTTTTTTTTAATTAAAACCATAGGGTCGGGGGATTAATAAAAATTTATTTCACCGAGAGAATCATCATTAGCATCATGGCCCTCCGACTACATATTCAACAAAATAAATTATAATTCAGTTATGTAAACAAATAAAATAATTGATCGCCACAGAAATAAAATGGACACTAAATGCAATTCAAAAATTCTTGTTCGTTTACCTATTATGAGGCCGCTTTTGATTTACCACAATCATCTTGCCACATTACAGTAAAATTAGAATAGTGATCATTATCATGAGAAATAAATTCAAATGTATGAGAAATCCTCCCTCTTTATTGACATCCAAGGAGGAATTCTATTGTTGATACCAAAAATAGGCCACGCTAAGTAAACATACCGAAGATCTCCAAATGGATTAACACCGTAAATAACATAATGAAAATCATAAAATATAAGAGTCATTGCTTACATATTAGGTAAATTAATATATGTACCTCCCCCATAATAGAAATGTATGTATCTATTCGATTCAAATTGTAATCAATCAATAACTCTTCCCCTGTAGCTATTGATTTTATTGCACATACGAATACACAGTTTCCTTCATGCCCCCTAAATATGCAATTGATGTTATTATTTGTGGTTGCAGGTGATGTAATGTTTATAAACCCTACAATATTCCCCGTTGATTTTGGCCTTCCGTCAATACAAATAGTTGTTCCTTTATTTTGATCATTGTCTTTTAGTTGTATATAATTTGCATCCAAGTCATATCTTCACATTTTTTTTTATATTGGACTATTTGTATCCGATATTTGTAGATATAACAGGGTCTAAAGTACTCCATCAATTCATTTAATTCATCATAACATACATTTATGCCATCCATGGAAAATATCCCCAAACCATGTAATGATGATGGAGCAATCCGGTATACCCTTTCATTTACACAAAAATCAGTGTTTATTTCAGGAATATCCTTGGGTACCCATTGTTTCACTATATGTTTGTACCTCAATGAAACCTCAATTTATTCTATGCTCTCATGATGATAAGAACATGATCCCCCTTTCACAAGAAAAAATTCCATGCATCTATGGAATTTTCTTTTGATCTTCTCACCTCTAGTTGATCTCTACATGTCAGACCTGCTAGATGTCTCACTTTCCTCTATTCTACCTGAACTTCCTTCACTCAATGAAGATAGATATGGAAAATACATGTTTTCTTGTACGTCCTATAACACCATCAATGATATAAAGTGACTTTCAGATCTAGTTTATGCATGATAAGATTGCCCTAGAATGTTGAAACTTGTGGAATAAGCTTGATATATTTTCTCTTGAATTGCCTAGTGGATTAGGGTTGTTAAGAAGTGAAATATCATCAATTGTTGTTATTGTTTTATTATATTTCACATCAGCCTTAAGGATGGAAATTCTCAAGGACTATATATGGGAAACTCTAGGAAAGAGGTAAAATTTATGAAGTTCAAGACACTAAGTTTCTAATTTAGAATTTCAATAGAATTTTTAATTGAAATTTTTACACAAAAAATTGTTTCCTAGAGTCAATTAAACAAACAAAAAATTTCTACTAGAACCCAACAAGATAATGGTGGTGTTGTAATGATTCCAATGTGGCATCATAAGGCATAGTGTTTGGTGGTATAGAAATGTGTCTACACAACTAAGTTTTGGAGGTGAATTTTGATTTCTTGGGATTAGTTAAATTATTCCATTGGTGCTTGGCATTTATTTGTTGAGAAAAACTAGTGCCTTTCTTGTATATATTGTTGAACCCTAGTAAGAAGTCCAATGGTCACAATTTCAATGTCTAGAAGCAACGTATGATTACCAGATTCCAATGCAATGGATTGTTAGGATTGGTCACAGGAAAGGGTAGGAGAAACTCTGATGATGAGAATGGGAAAGAATTATTTCACTCAAAGAATAGAGAGGTTATGATGTTAATAAAGTTTTCCATAAAAAATGATAATTTGCTACAAGTCCAATATACAGAGGATTCTTTCATAGTTTTGACAAGGTTAAAGTAGATGAATGAAACTTCCACCAAAGGTTGGAGATTTTTACCTTTAGAGTCTGTATTGTTTCTAATGAGGATGGAAGAGGGTGATTCAATCCCAAACAAATTGTTGAAATTGAAGAGGCATACATGGTCGGTTGTTAACAATTTCTAGAGATATAGATAAGATAAGATAATGTTATTAATGTCCAACAAATGACCACAAAAGTAAGTCAATGGGACTAAAAGATACATCCAATGTGAATACAATGTGGGAGCGTAGAAGAAACTCCTAGATAATGTTGAAATCTAGAAAGCGAAAGATAAAGTACAGAGTACAGAGGAGGAATATTTGGTAGTGATTACCTTGAATACATAAAAATGGAATATCTTTGTCATTAGACCTCCGATTTTGATGATTTTTTCTAAACCATGTATTCTTTTGAGTAGAATCCAGATATATAATTTATTTGTGACTACGCTCAACACATTTCAAAAATTATTCAAAGTGTCAATACCTTGATTTTACGTTTTTTTCTTTTTTTTCCCCAACAACACAATAGAAACAAGAATCAACTTGATCTAATACCAACTTGAAGTGTTCCAATACCTGAAATAGAACCATTCTAGTAATAAATAAATAAATGAAGAGAACAAAGGGATAGGGGCACTTGCACACCCAAGTGTTGGAATGCACCTATAAGTCCTAAAATATGGATGAAGACATATCCATGTACTTGGTACTCAAATTAAGAAACAAAATTTGACAATATTAATAGTAGGGTGAATGAATTAAAAGTGAACATCACTCCACTAACTTAGTGATGAATCATGAGCAACTAACCACTCTTAACTTAGTGATGGGGCATTGATGATCTTGCAAACAAAATATTTCATGTACAAAATATGTTGTGCATAGATACACAACAAAATTTGTTTCTATAGTGAAGCAGGGAATATTTAGGACAACAACGGGAATTTAGTTTGGTTGGGGAGTAGAAAAATAAATGCAAAGAGCAATGAAGTCCAACTAAAAGAGGTTCAATCACAATAGACAGGTTGAACTCTTTACATGTAAAAATTAATGGAAGCTATTAGGAAACGATGAAACATTAATGTTCTGGGTAATTTATAAAAGGTTAGAAAAAATGTTAGTCATTAAGGAGACACAAATGTTTTCTCATTAATACTAGAACTCTTTGAAAGAAAAGATAAATCAAAAGGATGAATTACTCTAAAATTACAGTTAAAATGCTCTATTCTTTAATCAATATTTATGAATAGTCTATGAAATTGGATATGCATAAGCATTGTTCAATCAAGCTGTAAAACTAATTAGAAAAATGGTTCTACTTCATTACTATTATCCTGTTGGTATCACAGTAAAATCATAATGATTACCATAGTGTTACTCTTTCACACTTATATTATCTAGCACACGCTGATTAATCTAGGAGTCAAGCATGGAAACAAACCTTCTCACAATGAAACGCTAGTTGGTGATGGAATGCAACATCACAGGATCGATGCATGAAGGGGATGAGTTTCGGTGGGTGGGAAAGTTATGTTGACAACCTGCTTAATGAACTAACACCCTGGTGTAAGTTACCTCACTGAGTAGTGGGAAACCCTCCAAGGAATCTGAGTGAGTCTATCAAACATCAATCCCAGGTACGACACCACCTTCCCTATGTTGTCACCATGGGTAGGAAGTCTAAAATATTATGGCCTATAGAATGCAAACAAACATTCTCAGAAAGAAGCGCTAGTTGGTGATGGAATCCAACATCGCAGGATCGATGTGCAAAGGGGATGAGTTTCGGCAGGTGGGAAAGTTACGTTGACAACCTGCTTAATGAACTAACTCCCTAGTGTAAGTTACCTCACCGAGTAGTGGGAAAACATCCAAGGATTCTGAGTGAGTCTAGCCAACATTGATCCCGGGTACAACACCACCTTCCCTATGTTGTCACCTTGGGTAGGAAGTCTAAAATATTATGGCCTCTATGGTACCACCTACTATACCAAAGTATAGGGGGGATAGTCAACATTCGACACCAATACCAACAAAGCAGGGTTTCTTACTCTTTTGGCCCCAATGTGACCTCGTGCTTTACCCTTGTGTTAGAAGGGATTCCCAAAGTCAATGATATAACAACTGGATTTCACTCCCTAACTCAAATATTTATGTTTGTTTAGCAGCTTTGGAAAGTTATTCTCACAATCCTACTCCAAAGCTCTACACCTAAGCTAAGATTTGTTTGAAGAGCCCTAGAAAAGTTGCTAGATAAATTTTAATTAGTTCTTGATTTTAGGTTGTTGTTAATCAAATAAGTGGTTGTGAAACTGATGGAATTTCGACTCAACTCTTTAAACCATGTAAGAGGAAAATGAAATGAAATAATTTCAACTTCGATGAAAACTATCTATGGGAAGTTTTATCCCCCACTTTTAGGGATAACTAGGAGATCATGTCTCGAGGCCCACAAGTTCTATACATGGATTATCGAGAGAAGGATTGACTTTAGCATGGCCCTGGAGGGCCCACATTTTCTTTCTTCCAACATCTTTATCTTTTCAGCAACAACAACATCCATCACCATCGGCTTGGTCCTGTGTCAGAGAACATTCTTTCTCCATGAGGTAATTAGTCCAAGTATCATGGTATGTGTCACTTTGATCATCAAAACCATTGAATGTATGCACCTAATTCCTTTTATTTCTAACAACTACTTGGATCTTACACTTTCCCACTTGACCATGTTTGGGGGGATTGACAGGGTGCCCTAGCAAGCCCATGTCTGTAGGTTTTGGTTTTCCACTGGGGGGATTTTTGAAAAGCCATCATCCACTCCCATAATAGCACCATTGTTTCATCTATTTCCCACTCACTTATCCAATTCCAATTGTCCAGGCACTGGTTTGACCTATTTTTAGGACTGCACCTTATCTCGCAGGAATAAGGGGTTAAAGGCCCAAAAGGTAAAATCAAGTTGGTAAAAGATAAAATCCTAAAAATAAAACCTCGAGATGCTTTGCCCAGGGATCCCCGAGAAAGAAATAAAAGGATTCTTATAAAGAAACAAGAGGGACCCAAAAAAAATAATAAAACAATACCTAAACAGAGGGTAGGGGGTCTCATCACGAGCCAGCCTATTAGGTCCATGGGTACCTAGCAGTATGACATTGCCACTAACTGGTTACCACACCAGGGTAGTGACTCTTGGTTTCATGGCCAAGGGAAAGTGGGTCTCATCACGAGCCAACCTTATCATTTCTATGAAATTACTTGTGGGTAACATTGTCACCACTGGTCACCATGTCAGGGCGGTGTCACCTGATTAGCTCTTGAAAAAAAAAAAGGAAAAGCAATAAAAGATAAAAGAATAAAAGAATAAAAGACAAGAATGGGCTTGGAAAGAATGCATCCAGGATAGGTACAACTCACCTTCTAACAAAGGAACCCACAGGTAACATCTCTTGCATCCTTGGTCCTCATTGCACCCAGATGCTTGGACATCCCCTGACCACATCACCCACTTACATGGCTTGGATTAGGTCTCTTTCGGGAACTTTTCTTTTCTAGTGGACACTAGCCCAATAGGACGTCTTGTCCTTTCATCCAAACTAGTAATGTAGGCATGTGTAACATCTTTGAGTTGTTACCTGATGTATTAGGGATTTTATGCACATGTTTAATAATATTGATGATGAGATGTGATTGACATTTCTATGATCCCTGTGACTAATGAGCCCATGGAGGGTGTATCTTTTGATGTGCAGGACCATTCCCAAGGGACAGGTGCCATTTGGATTGGTACACATGGGGAGATGATCAGTTTGGGCCTCCATGGGGCTGAAAATCCCACCAGATGGATGTTAAGACCCATCAGGGGGCAGAGACAAGACAAATATGGATCAAGGGATTTACACCAGAGAAGAAGAGGACGTTCCACTAGAGGCACCCTGACATAGCTTGACCTAGGGGGATTGACTATTTTTTAGTGGAACATTGGCCTTGGAAGGCCTAGGACATCACCCATCATGACCATGATGTCATCCAACATTATGGACGTATTGGGAGGTAGATTGGGAAGTACTGGCACATGTGGCCGGTTGGAGAAGCCCAAGGAGGGCTAACGTTTTTCTCCATGATGCTCCATTTGCCCTAGAAGGGGATAGCATCTCCCTTAGAGGGGCTTGTCATCCCTTTTCAGCTTGATTAGGTTTTTAATTTGACAATTTAATGTAAAACAATATGATTTTAGTATTTTGGCCTTGTCGGCCTTTTACATGACCTAAAATGTAAATTTAGGTCATGATACTGTATAAATGAAGGATTTTCACCTTCATTTTTTCATCACAACTTACTCACTTCTTAGGGAGGTCTAAAATTTGCACCCTCTCTTGGGTTATTGGCTGATTTAGTGAGGCGCAATTGTTGAAGGAAGACTTTTTTGGCATGTTTTGGAATTTCTCTTAATGGAAGGTGTTACAACTAGGGTTTGCAAATTCTTTTTCTTGGTGATATGTAAGTATTGTTCTGCAAAAATTCTTGATTGAATGGTTGCATTATTTATCTCTTGCATATATTTATAATTTTGTTGAATAAAACCCTAGGTGACAAGCACATAAGTATGTCCTTGTCTCATGTCCCCATTGAGGAAATTTTCATCCATTGATTGAAGAAGGAGAGAGCCTAACCGTAGCTACACTCTCATTCTCTCTTCATTTTATGTTAGTTGTACCTTTTATAAGCTAAGAAGAAGGAGACACCCTAAGCCTAGGTTTTCTACACTTTGGGTCAATTTTTCTAGGGTTTGCTGGTAGAGCCTTGCTATAGAAACACTCTGCTTCATCAAACCTTCTTTTCTTGGTTTTATGCTTCATCTTCAGCTAGCCGTAATTGCCACTGAGTTAAGGAAGGAGGCGAGAGCATCAAGGCCTAGTTCTCCTACACCAAGGCGAGCCTCTCTCCCTTAGGGTTTTGACTTTGACGCCTTGCCTTAGTAAAACCTCAAAGATTCTCCCTCTAGTCCTTAGCCATTTTACCTTTTCTTCCTTTAGCTCTTGCATCCTTCACTCTTTGACTCCATTAACCCTAAGGCACTAATCTAAAAGACACCTTGTTTCGAAATGAACTTGATAAAAAACAACTTTCAAAATCTTGAATCAAACCCTAACTACTAACCCTAGCTTAGGAACTAACTTAACTAACCTATTGTCATCGTTATCCTTGGCTATTATATCATTGGTGCAGCTAAACATTTTCTTTATAAGCAAATAAATGATGATTAAAGGAATAAATTGGATGGAGTGTCTAATTATTGTATTTGATGCCATATTGTCTCAGCATTTATTGAAGAAGTGACACAATTTTCATTGCCATTTATAAACATTGACTTCGTCAATATTTATTATCAAATTGCTTATAAGTTTATCAAATAGTCATTGATTTACATGAAGTGCTAACCCATTGATCAAAGCTTTCATATATCAGTTTATTATTGTTTTGTCTCAGGCAGGTGTATCTCTTTGGGGGTTTTACTTCATTATTGGCCTTTGGTTGGACTATCTGAATGGTGGTGACTTGTGAGGGGGGAATAACTACTTTGTCCTGTAATCCTTTGCCTTCTAAAAACCCCAGGTCACCGGGGACATCTCCCCTGGGCCTTACCTCCCTAAAGAGAAAGAACCATCCCATTGTGGTGACATTGGGTGGGATTGGTTCATGTTACGCTGGTTTGACTCTCCAATTTATAACCTTTTATCCTTGCTAAAAATTGTGTAATAACAAGAAGGAGAAAGAGGTTTTAAGAAAAGAAATAATTTCTTGATAGATTACTATGTGTGCACTGCTAATGACAAAAAGTATGAGCTAATTATCCAGGTAAATGGAAGCAAAATGACCCAAATTTTAAAAATACCATGCAAATGTCATAGTTCACTTAGTACACCTATACAACATTGAAAAGAAAAATGTAATAAATAAAAAATGATACAAATCCTTGTTTCATAAGAGGAATTCCACATAAGGATTTCAAATTTTTATGTTCTCTAGAAATTCTTAACCTTTCCAAAACATAAGAGGTGTAAACACGATGATCATAGTACCCAATAAATTTATGTTCCTACAAAACAAGGTTAACAAATTTCCTTAAGTAGGGAAGGGATAGTGACAACAATTACCATGAGAGCAAAACATTCAAGCAAAGTTGAAAGAGAGAGGAGACAAGAGGTGAGAGGATACCACACTAGGGTTGAACTAGTGAAGGAAAGCAAGGTGAGAGGAAACAACTATTATGAGGGAGGGTGAAATTTGGAAATGCTAGCCTACAACTAGTGAGGGCATTAGAGGTGGAATTATCGTGAGGTGACATGAATGAATACATGAAGTGATGATGTTAAAAGGAACCATCAAAGGAATTGATGATGTTGAGGTGATATTATCAATATTTTGGAAAGGAACCATTGAAGGCACTAATATTAATTGTAAGGTGACATTAGTGAGGGCATGTGCCATTGATTCTAGAAAGGCACCGTTGAAGGCATGAGGTGAATATTTTAGCATGGGTATGGAAAAGGAACATAAGGAAAAAACGTTGATTAAGCAAAATCGAAGGTAGGAGGAGAGCGTTGAGAGGAAGGAAATTTCATGGAAATGAAGGTGACCTTATAGCTATAGGCTACATGATGCAACCACCAAATATAACCTCTTAGGAAACATATCAAGGGAGTGGTGACTAGTCTCAACTAAGGAATGCCATCTTGAATGCCTTTATGTGGATGAGAGGAGATAAATCTACAAATGTTAAAGCTACCACCCTTTCATATTACTTAATAAAGGTTGTTTTTAAAAAGAGGTTTATCCATGGTCAAGGGTACATAGAAAAAAGAAAACATCTGGGATGAAATACATATTTCCAAAAATTCCAACCAAGGACTTGAGGATGAAGAAAGTTGTAATCAAATATGAGATGTTAAAGAAGCCAAAAGGTAACATAGATCAGCTAGGATTCTAATTATAAGCCTAAAGAGAAGCCATGTTAGCCTTCCCAATCACTTGCATTTTTAGTTGTACTGAATCATCCTATCTTAGACTCAACCATATTTTTTGGGAAATATTTGAATGAATTCCTGAGTCAACTGACCATATTTTCTAGGTGTGAATCGACAAAAAGGCAGAAAGTGGTCAATCCATTGAGTCACTTTTCCACTATAGTTTCTAATCGACCTATCTAGGATGGGTTAGATAATATTCTAGTTACGATACATGGTGTTAGGTAATATCAAACAAGCTTTTGCAATACCTTGTGAACTTTGAAAATCATAATGGATTGGGCTCAGTTGAGGAGACATTGAAAGACTACTAAGCATTTGAGAAGACTAGTTCCTAGACTCCTATTGTGACCATTAAGGATCATGATATACACAATTATGTTCTTTATGTGTTGGGAGTCCTAGTTTGGAATGAATTAGAAAAAACAACCCCTTCATATATAGGAGTGCACCAATGGCAAGAAAATGGAACAGCTGTCAACCTCCACACTACGGACAATATACCATCTAAGAAAACCATTGACAAAGAAATGGAAAAGGTGGCTAGAGCCCTCTCAAGAGTAGGAAGAAGCAGAGATTGAGATGGTGTTGTGGATTCATGGTTCTAGTGTATGTTCAAAGGATATAGGATCTCAAGAGTATGATTCAATGGAGGAGTCAAAAGGAGAGGAAATCCATGAGCATCTCCTCAACAATAATACTCCTCCATTCTCACCACTACAAAATTTATTAATTATGGAAAAAATTGAGCAGCTCACACATGAAACTATCCGCTATTAAGTGATGAATGGACCATGTGGGTAGTATAGGGTTAGGATTAGGGTAGAATAGGTTTATTGGGGACACCTTAGGATTTTTTTTTAGGAATTTTTAATTTGTTTTGTAAAATCATGGGAAATTTCAAGGGACAGTCTCATGCGCAAGTCTCGGTCACGGTCTCAGATGGCCCTAAAAGTATATCCCAATCACACATGTTCCTAATTCCCAAGGACAACGAAGACACCAAGATATGAACAATTTTCTAGTTGTATTTTTAAAAGGCACATTAGTTAATTTTTTTTATAAAATCATGGGAAATTTTGAGGGCACTGTGTATTCAATGGGTTTTTATCAATAGTCACCCGAATCGAATCAATGAAAAAATGCTACATATCACTGAAATAAATGTTAGGTTAGCTTAAAGAACATACCATTCTTTCCCTCCTTTCCCTTGAAAATCTCATGCGAAAGTCTCGGTCTCAGCTTTGAATGGCCCTCGATTCCCTCCTTTCCCTCGAAAGTCTTGTGCACAACTCTCGGTCTTAGTCTTGGATGGCCCTCGGTATTGGTCTTGGTCTCCATGGGTTTGGACGGATAGCTAGGGTCCTCTGCTTCTATCAATGTCCAATTGAAAGTTGGGGAATTAAGACTGGTTTTTCTTGGGGTTTCTCTCTACTCATATTAGTTGTGGGGTTTTCTCTACTCCTTGATCCTTGGACAGGGGGTTTCTCTCTGGGTTTTTCTCAGAAGCTACAGTGGGTGTGCATGGTTGATCTTTAGTTTCACATTTGTTTAATTTTAATGTGGTGGTTTTTTTTTATTTTTTAATGTTTATTACTTTTGTTTTTAATT
>JZKD02S1674205.1:38823-51220 GCA_000966675.3 Picea glauca | reverse complement strand
TATATATATTAATCAATATATGGTTGATATGCATGATTTATTCCCTCCACTTGACCATAGAAGGTGCCTTAAGACACCCATCCCCTATGCATAAGAACCTATAAAAGTACCCACATTCTTCTTAGAGGAAAAAAGTTACCTCTAAAGTGTCTTTGTTGTGGTTTGAGTCCATGTTCATAGCTAATAAGCCTTAGATATCCATTTATGGTGTAAGGCCCTTGTTTTCCTCCCTTGATTATGGTCAAGGATCTGAAACCCATCCTTACTATGAAAAAACTCCCAATCACTCCCATATCTAACTTGTATGCCAAAGGTCCACTTTAAAGGCTCTATGTTTTGGTTTAAGGCCTTTACTATGGTGCATTAGATTAATAATATTAATTTAGGGAATAATTCCCTATATTTCTCCCCCGAACCATGGTATGAGACCCACCTATCATGCAAAAAACCTTCTAATGGCACCCATATCCCACTCTAAGGATATTTACCTCCTATAGAGAGCATGTTTTGTGGTTAATTTGTAGCCTTGTGCATGACCATTGGTCCCTATAATATGACATATAGGTCCTAAATTATTTATATAGAACCACAAAAAAAATCATATGATGAAATCAATGCAATTTCTAATCCATTATAAAATGAAAATCACATTATTCAAGTTCTCAAAGAATGATATAATTAAAATCAAGTATATGTTCATACCGCACTTCCACACGGTTAAAGTCACATTAGTGATGTACATTTCATTTCTTTCCCTTTATAAAATAATCCTTGAGATTTTCCTTTTCCTCTTCTCCATTTTGACTTCTTTCCACCCCTCTAAAAATGGATCCATGATAACTAAATGTGAGTTGGAAGGTGGGAGTTTAGAGTTCTTAGAAAGAATCATTCCTTTATCTGAATTGCATGTATTAGTTTCATGATTTATTTTTGTTCCACCTAGATGAGTGTTAGATATCACAACCTCCCTCAAGGAGGAGAGTCTTGTATCCAAATATTCTACTTTATCCCTTGAGAAAGGAGTGGATTCCCCAATTGGTACTTTTGGGACATGATTTACCTAATTTTCATCAAGGTCAGTATCTAACCTTGATTCCTTTATAAAATTCCATCTCTTTGGTTTTGATTTGGTTCCTTTTTTCCTACGAGGATGAAATCGAACATGGGAACAAGTGGCTTGTAAATGTCTTCTAAGATGACATATCCTACAGTTGAATGATATGTTCTCATAATCCAAGACATGCGTGTATTTAAAATTCTTCCATGTGAGAATATTTTTGTCTGAAAGACCCTTACTAAGGTTTATCTCAACACAAATGTGTGAATATGTGCATAAAACCACTGCATCTTTCATCCGATCTCATTTTATGTAATTTCCTAAAGCATTCCCTGCATTATCCTAAAAATTTGATAAATACTAGAAAAAATTATGGAAAAAATAGACATTTCTAACTAGGTACAGAACATAAAAAATAAATATAGAAGTAAAAACTTATAGAAAAATTAGTAAGATAATATTTTTTAATGTGAAACAGAAAACACATTTTATTAGTATGTACATGTTTATAAAGTGTGTATGTGTTCTATAATGCATGTTATTTATTTCAAATTCATTTAATGTATGTGCTATATTTGAAATTAATTTTTTGGGCTCCTCACCTCACCAACCCGTTTGCATACTTAGTTTCTTGGGATTTACCTTACTTGGTTGCTTGGTATTTAGCTTCTACATAGGCCTTAATCATTTGGTCGTCATTGTATGTGTCTAGTCTAACCCTCCCGTACCCTCATCCATTTCCTTTTTTTATCCCATGTGTACATTTGAAGATACCCCCTCCTCCAAGCACTTATAAACTACCTTTGTTTAAGGGTGATAGGCACTAGGCTTGTTGTTTTATTGTCAAATTGTTTGTGTGAGTCATGTTTGATTCCGAAAACCCTCCCATGCCATAAATGCATGTGTCTAGTCTAACCATGTCAATGCATGATTAATCACACAAGCTTCAAGTTATTTTATGTCTTTGTTGTTTTCTCTCATATAAGTACTCTTTTGATCCATAAAGAATATTAGTATGAAATCATTATTTAATTATGAAATATCATCTATCCCCTTCTTCTTGTGACATCCCAAATCATGGGCCTAATTGGCATGGTGTTGGTTTTGAATGAAACAAATGATAAATATAAAGAGTGGGTGTGTGAGTGATATTTGAGTTTGGAAACCCTACCATATCGTCAAGGCATACAAATAATTTATCCATGTCAAATTTTGGTGCATACAACGACATTTGGAAAAAAAATCAACATTGGCCCCATTCATAGGCCATTGTTTCCCATCATCTACTCTATCCCTAGTACAATGTATTTTAATAGTTTTTTCCTTCAAAATTTGAACGAGAAAAATAAAACGAAACGAGGATGAGATGGATCGATATATAGATTGGGTTTGTGATTAATATTTGAGTTTGGAAACCCTTCTATATCGTCAAGGCATGCAAACAGTCTAGCCATGTCAAATTTTAGTGCACACAAAAACATTTTGAAAGAATTTCAATGTTGGCCCCATTCATAGGTTATTGTTTCCCATCATGTACTAATCTATACCTAGTAAAATATCTTTAACTATTTCCTTTAAAATACGATCGAGATGCATGTCCCTACATCTAGTACAGCAAGGGTATGAAATAACGTTGATAAATAAGTACTTGATTAATCACACAAGCTTCAAGTTATTTTATGTCTTTGTTTTTTTCTCTCATATAAAAAATATTTTTCTCCATAAAGAACATTAGTACAAAATCATTATTTAAATATGAAATCTCACCTATTTCCTTCTTCTCGCCACGACCAAACATGAGCCTAATTGGCATGATGTTGTTTTTGAATGACACAAACGATAAATATAAAGAGTAGGTGTGTGAGTGATATTTGAGTCTAGAAACCCTCCCATATCGGCAAGGCATACAAATAGTATATACATCTCAAAGTTTCATGCATACAGAAACATTTTGAAAAAATTTCAACGTTGGCCCCATTCACAAGTCATTGTTGTCCATCATGTACTCTAGCCCTAGTACAATGTCTTTTAATACTTTTTCCTTTAAAATTTGAATGAGAAAATTAAAACAAAATGAGGATGGGATGGGTCGATGTATAGAGTGGGTGTGTGAGTAATATTTGAGTTTGGAAACCCTTCCACATCTTCAAGGCATGCAAAGAGTCTATCCATGTCAAATTTCAGTGCATACAGAAACATTTTGAAATAATTTCTCTGTTGGCCCCATTCACAGGTTATTGTTTCCCATCATTTGTTGATCTAGCCATAGTACAATGTATTTTAGTTTTTTCCTTTAAAATATGACCGAGATGAACATCCTCGCATCTAATACTGCAACAACATGCAATAACGGTGATAAATAAGTATTGGATTAATCACACAAGATTCAACTTATTTTATGTCTTTTTTTTTCTCTCATCTAAAAACTCTTTTGCTCCATAAATAATATTAGTACGAAATCATTATTTAAATACAAAATCTCATCTATTTTCTTCTTGTCGCCACGATCAAAATCATGGGCCTAATTGGCATGTTGTTGGTTTTGAACAACACAGACGATGAATATAAAGAATGGGTGTGTGAGTGATATTTGAGTCTGGAAACCCTCCCATATCATCAAGACATACAAACAGTCTATCCATGTCAAATTTTGGTGCATATAGAAACATTTTGAAAAAAGTTCAATGTTGGCCCCATTCATAGGTCACTCTTGCCCATTGTGTACTCTATCCCTAGTACAATGTATTTTAATAGTTGTTTCATTTAAAATTCTACCGAGAAAATTAAAATTAAATGAGGACGATATGGGTCGATATACAGAGTGGGTGTGTGAGTAATATTTCAGTCTAGAAACCCTTCCATATCGTCAAGGAATGTGAATAGTCTATCCATGTCAAATTTTAGTGCATACAGAAATGTTTTTGAAATAATTTCAACGTTGGCCCCATTCACAGGTTATTCTTGCCCATCATGTACTGATGGAGCCCTATTACAATGTATTTTAGTTTTTTCCTTTAAAATACGACTGAGATGCACATCCCTGCATCTACTAGTACTACAAGGGCATGCAATAACGTTGATAAATAAGTACTAGATTAATCACACGAGCTTCAAGTTATTTTATGTCTTTGTTTTTTTATCTCATCTAAAAAATCTTTTTCTCCATAAAGAGTATAATTAGTATGAAATAATTATTTAAATATGAAATCTCATCTATCGCCTTCTTCTCTCCATGACCAAAATCATGGGCCTAATTGGCATGATGTTGGTTTTGAAAGACACAGACGATGAATATAAAGAGTGGGTGTGTGAGTGATATTTGAGATCGGAAACCCCCCCATATCGTCAAGTCATACAAACAGTCTATCCATGTCAAATTTCAGTGCATACAAAAACATTTTGAAAAAAATTCAACATTGGCCCCATTCATAGGTCAGTGTTTCCCATCATGTACTCTAGCCCTAGTACAATGTATTTTTATAGCTTTTTCTTTTAAAATTTGACCGAGAAAATCAAAATTAAATGAGGACAAGATGGGTTGATATATAGAGTGGGTGTGTGAGTAATATTTGAGTCTGGAAACCCTTCCATATAGTCAAGTAATGCGAATAGTCTATCCATGTCAAATTTCAGTGCATACAAAAACATTTTGAAACAATTTCAATGTTGGCCCCATTCACAGTTTATTGTTTCCCATCATGTACTCTATCCCTAGTACAATGTCTTTTAGTTGTTTCCTTTAAAATACGATCGAGACGCATGATGTCACCACATATAGTACTACAAGGGAATGCAATAACGTCGATAAATAAGTACTTGATTAATCGCAGAAGCTTGAATATCAATTATTTCTTGTCTTTGTTTTTCTCTCTCATCTAAGTACTATTTTTCTCCATAAATAATATTAGTACAAAATCATTATTTAAATATGAAATCTCATGGGTCGATATATAGAGTGGGTTTTTGAGTGATCTTTGAGTATAAAGATGAATGGGTGAACTTCTCTTGGTTTCGAGAATAACTTATTATCTACTAAACAAGGCCAAACACCTTAAGGTGGAAGCTCATGTGGCACCTCCCCCCCCTCCCTTCCCTCACATCACTCTCAATTCCCCAATACCCAATCTATAAAATAGAAAATAAACAAAAGCAACATAGTAATCATGCATAGAAACTACCAAAACAAAAATGAAATAAAACTTAAAAACATGTAATTAACCCACATAAAAAATTATTTAAAGAGAATAATTCATACAAATTTAAATATATGGTTACGTACCTCATCCAACGTAACATTTGTATCATCCTTCTTATGTATATTCTTCTTGATCATCCAACTTGACATCTGTATCAACATCCGGTTCAAAAACAATGTTGAAAGGATTGATGATATCATCATCATCATCAATGTCATTTTCGAGCATATTTTCATCGATATCATCATCAAGAATTGGTGCATTGTCTCCTATGCCTGGTTCATCTTCTCCGTCTTCTTCATTTGTCGATCCATATTCTTCCTTCTCTATCTCTACATCATATTTTTCTTCAATATCATCTTCTTCATCTACATTATATCTAACAACAAATGACCAATCCCTCTTACCTAGAACCTTTGAGTAAAAGACTTCTTCACATTGACTTGGAAAAACATAGCGGTCATTTGATTTTTCAAAAATTGTTGTTTAATCATCGTAAATCCGTTGGCATGTTGAATAAAAATTATTTCCTCATCATGTTCATGCATTCATAACCTATAACATTTGACATCGAACAAAACTAATTTGAAGGAATTAAAGTCACACTCAATTATATCAATAAAAAACCCATAGTATCTATTTTCATATTCTCAAGGACGTATGTCACTCCTAGAGGAAACATTAGTGACCTAGAATACTACAGTTATCCCACTATTAGAATTTTTCCCCGTTTCATCCAACTGTTTGATGTGAAATTTACGACCATTGCACCACATATCCTTGTGGTGTTTCAACTACAATATGCCAGACATGTAAAATATGCATTGTCAATTAATAATAAACAAATTTATATAACTTGGAAAGTATAATATGAAAAAAACATACCTACAGTCACATTAATATAATATAAAATAACTGAATAAAATGGGTGAATTTGCTTGCCTTTCCATCTTTCAAACAATACGCGAAATCTATCTCCCTCTGCCTAACATCGAAATATCCATTACGACGAGCTTCTCTAACCAATTCAAACATTTCTTTCCATGATAACCTACCACCATGACATTGTTTACATCTATCAATCCATACCTTCATCCAATCAATATTGTTTGCAATGTATAAATGTAGTGCATCCCAATCTTGAGAAATTGATCGGTCAAAAAATCACAATTCACCAATATTAAATATTAGTTATAACCATGGTAAATATTGATAAATGATGAAAGAATAAATATTAAATGTGTATGATCATATACACAAAAAAATGAAAAATTTATATTTATTACAAATATCCACAATTTAAATATTACCTCTCACTTTATTCATTGTACCTTTCCCCAACAATTGCTCCCCTTCAAATTTTTTGATGGAGTTCACATCCCAAATGAAATTCACTGCATGCATATCTTGTGCTGCTAATTTAGGAAGATACTGACTAATATACACCATGGATTCATATACCATATATCCCTCCACCATAGAACCCTTATGATGTTCTCTTTGTCTAACCAAAGACTTCAATGATTTCAAGTGCCTCTCCACCATCCAAATTGACCTTGTGTGTACAAGTCCACACATTTCAATCTCCTCAACTTGGTGTATTAGGTAGTGTTCTTGTGCATTGAAAAATGTTGGAGGTAGATACTTCTACATTTCACGCATTAGCCGAGAAATTTCTCTCTTCCAATAATTTATATCATCTTCGTGGATTTCTTTCAATGAAAACCATATACAGATCATGACGCAAGAAAATAACAAGTTTCAACAAAACATAATACATATTACATTACAAGTAAAACACATGTCATTAAGTACAACAAAAAATTGAATTTCGTTTTTGCATATATATTGCAGCTAATTACCTCATGTATTTTCCAATATCATATATAACTTGTTTGACGTTGTTTTCAAATTCATTTGGGAGAGATAAAGGTAGAACATATTGTAACAATAGAAACAAATCATTACTTGTTTCAAAACTAAACCCCCCCAAAAAAAAATTCTCAAAAAATGTATACGACCAATATATAAATATGAATACTAAAATTATTAATTACCTTAATTAAGGTATGCTAATAATGTATTTTTACCCCACCAAATTCACCTTTCTTCGTTAAGATATTCTTTGTGTTTGAACAAAAACCTGTTGGAAATTTAATTCTTTGAATGAACTATTTCACGCCATTTCTTTGCTTCTCTCTTAATAACCGTGGAAGGTTATTTTGGTATCCATCGCTATTTGATCGAATCATTACACTTTGCATTGCATGATTGGATTCTTGAATGTCATTACAAATTTTGACAATTTTTTCTTTATCCCTCCTGCCATCTATGATTCGCCATAATGTTTCTGTCACATTCTTCTTGATATGCATTGTATCAAACTAATGAATTATTTTTAGCTCCTAATAGTAAGGCAACCTCATGAATTGAGTGGGATAACATTTCATTCCTCGTGGAAGCCCATTATTATTACCTTCACGACGACGGCATTGATGAAGCATAAAAAAAATCAGAACACTATTTATCAAATGCGGTAAAATAAATTGAATACTTAAAATAAAATTTTAAAACATGATTCCATTTTCGATACATAAACAAAATGCGTACCTCGAGGATTAATTCTATCATATGCCAACTTCCATAAACGAGGTTTCATTCTTTGTGGTTTTAGTCCAGTCTCTTGTTTCCCATTGAAAATATATTTTTCAATAGTACGATACTTATGGTTCTTAGAGAGGAAGTGTCTATACTCATCAAACACCTTCTTTCCTAAACTTTTTGACCGATGATATTTCGTCTTAGGACCAAAAATTGGACTGCAAATTTACCCTTTATTTGAAGACTTGAAACACATGGATTAATGTGAATTATTAATATATGAAAGGATTATTTAAAAAACATGCATGATATATTCAATTAATTATATACTATTCAAGCATGCAATATGTAACGTTACATAGTACAAAAATGTGTTAGTCCAGGGGCATCATGAATTGTCCATAAAAGTATTCCATGACATTGAAATCTATTTTTCCCAATTGGTTTACATATGTCATACATAGTGATTCCCTCCCATAACTTTAGTAGCTCATCCATAAGAGGCTCGATATACACATTCATATATTCAACTTGGTACTTACCTAATTGTTTGAAATTACAAGAAATTACTACCATGGTATGTATATATATCTAAATAAATAAATAAAAGATATTATGAAAAAATAAATAAATAAATTATTTTTGAAAAATTAATGTAAACAAATACCTAAAACAATCATTGTCAACATTATGTGCTCCCTCTTTATTGACATCCAAGGAGGAATGTTATTGTTGATAACAAAAATAGGCCACACTGAGTAAACAGACCGAAGCTCGTAAACAAACCAAAGCTCTCCAAATGGAATAACACCATCAGTTGCCAATGAAAGCCTAACATTACAAGGTTCATTTGTAAATTATGGCCATTTTTGCAGCAATTTCCTTAAATGCATAACCATCTGCAGGCATTCGAAGAATGCCATATTCAATTCTCTTTCGTGCATGGTAATCCATAAATTGTGCTATTATTTGGCACCTGAACAGTCATTGCAAACGTGTAATTATGAGAATATGTCAGAGAACCTTTCGAGGCACCATTTTTGTTACTTGATCAGTTTGATATCTACTAATACCACATACCAGGAATTTTGTTTTTGACACATTTTTCCCATAATATATAATATGATCATCAATACATGCATCTATACTTTGATACTCCATTCCAATGTCTTTCATACTGGCATGTAAATCTCAATATGTGAGGTAAAATATTTGACGAGGGTAACAAAAATTCACCCAACAATCTAAAACATAAAAAAAAACTAGTTAATGTAAAGAATAGTGATTGTAAACATTTCATTTTTATTTTACACATTAATTAACAATAAACAAAGGGGGGAAATTCAACCTTTATGTATATGTGATGAAACATATTACATACCTTAGGATCTGTTTCATACAAGTGTACAAAAAAATATTCGCAACCTTTAATTTCACTAGCAGTAATGTAGTGGAGAGAAGATTTTCTCTTGACCCTTTATAAAGTCATTTATTTACCTTTTCAAGAAGAGGTTCATCATAAATACCATCACTAATGTCCCCATGATCCTCATCTAGATGACCAAATAATTCTTGGATAATTTGATTTGTCCCGTCATCTTGAACTATGTTATTATTGTCATCTACTTCCATGGGATCATTAACTTGATCTTCATTGTCTACTTCATGTTCCTCATATTGTACAACATCATTTATACTAATACTTGGTACTTTCTGCAGAAAGTTAGGGTGGAAATCTAACTTTATAATTACAAACAATCATTAAAAATTAGTGCATGTATAAAACAATATAAAAGTTTGAGAATACAATCAATATTAAAACATATATATATATATATATATATATATATATATATATATATATATATATATATATATATTCATTTGATCCCCCATCCATGTGCCCATATTTTCTACAATGTTTTTTAGCTGTTGCTATTAAAACTCTTTCAGGACGTCTAGTGCAACAATTTTTTCAAGGGAAATAACATTTACCATCACCATTTTCACCCTATTTAATTTTGTTTCCCACCTCTAATGTTTTCTGACATTCTTCCCCAGAGAAATATACTGATAATTATCTTATAAAATTGAGTGTTATATAATAGAATATCTATTATATTTTTCTATTATAAAATATGAAAAAAAAACCGTTTTTTGTTCACCAAGAAGACCTTATACCCTTTTTGAACTGTTGTTGTTATAGAAAAATCGTCGCAACATCCGTAAAATGAAACATATTTATAGATTTTATAACGTCGCAATTACGACAACAGTTTACCAATTCAATGTTGACTTTGTCAAATAGTGGGTAACCGTTAGGGGGGGGGAACCTAGTGTCTACACTATCGCAAGTGCAATGGAGAGAACATCACAATTCTGACGATTTTTGACCAAGTCAATGTTGACTTTGTCAAATAGCGGGTGACCGTTTGGGAAGAAAACCTAATGTCCACACCATCACAAGTGCGATGCACATTTGATGTCATCGCAAGAGAGATATCTTCTGAACGTCGTCTCTCTTGCGACGATTTGAAAAGTACGTCACAAGTGCGACTATATCAAGCAGTATGGAGAAAAAAAAAAATCCTCTATTTTTCTACAGTATGGCCAATTTTGTCCATAACGTTGCAATTAGATCATCGCAATTTTTCCAATGTGTAGTAGTGAAGGTATTTGTATAATTTGAATGGATTTCCAAGTGTGAAGATAATTTCCAGTGCTTGAAGGAATTATCAACTAGTGCACCTATTTTGAATATTGTAGATCAAGATGAGGATTTTTTTGTGTGAAAATATGCATGTAAAGAAGGGCTTGGTGTATTCCTTACCCAAAATGAGCATTCCATTTGTTATTAATTAATAAATATTAAAAAGAATGAAATAAATTATGCTACCCATGACTTAGAAATTCCATCTATTATTCATGTGCTAAAAATGTGAAGGCATTATCTCATGGGAAGAAAATTCAACCCGAGGATCGACCATAGTGGTGTAAAATACTTGTTTGAGCAGTTGACAATAAATGCTAGACAAACTAGGTGGCTATAATTTCTCAATGAATATGAATTTGAAATCAATAACATCAAGGGAAAACAGAATAAAGTAGTTGATGCACTTAAAATGAGAGTGCATGAAATTCATGCTGCAACCATTAGTATTTATAGTTCATATTCAAAAAGTAGAATTTTGGAAGGGGTGGCATCAAATCAACATTACTTGCAAGTCAAATAAGACTTACATCAAGGTAATGCATAACATAAATTTAAAGACTATAGGTTGGAAGAGGATGGTATCCTCTTGTATAGGAATTTTTTTTATGTTACTAATTCTCCTGATTTGAGAAATTCAGTGTTGAAATAAATGCATAATGTGTCGTACACTGGACATCCAGGGTATGCGAAGACAATTGTAGTTGTAAGAGGCCAATATTTTTGGCCTGGAATGAATAAATATGTCGCTGATTATATTTTTGACCTGGAATGAATAAATATGTGGCTGATTATATAAATATTAAAAAATATATACAAATGGAGTCGAGGGAAGAGTCTGCTATAAGCCAAAGCATTGTACCATGCGTCAAAGCACAATCCAACACATGCGCAGCACAAGCGGCGACCCTTATCAATATAAAAAAAAAAACAAAGATGGATAGATGGATCAATATTATAAAAATATATATTAGAAGAAATCATAAATACCAAAAGACTGTGCAAAACACGTCCGGCATATAACACATAGGCCCGAGCATCACGATTTTTTTTGCATTGAGAGGCAAAACAAAGAGAACGGGGGTCTCTTTGCTCACAAGCGCACGCGCCTCACGAATTTGGTTTTGTCTGGGTAAGGGAAGATAAAACATGGCGGTGGCTTCTTCTATCAAGCAAACAAGAAGAAAACTGAACCCAACATTCTACCTTCTGTGGAATACCAAGTCAATCACAATGGATATAAAAAAAAAAGGAGAAAATATGTTTTGTGGTTCACGAGAATGGAACCCACGACCAGATGACCCAGCCAGCGCTTTGGGAGAGATCTATGCATCTGCATCAACAACAACACACAACAAACAATCCAACACCCAAACAACCAATGCGCCAAACTCAATAGCACTATACCTACCTCATGTACAGAGACTAGGCGCCAAGCCACGAAAGAGGAGATCGTGAAGGCATAGTTGCAGCCCGCAGGCCTTTGCCAAGCCACAAGAGAGGAGCCTCCAACCATTACCGTAACCCTGGTTGCACTTGTAGAGTAAGAGAGGCGGCAAAAGAGAGGATTTTTATGAGAACAAGTGTAGGGTTAGGTTTAGGTATGGAAGGCAATGGAGGAAGCAAGGGGGTAACACGTGGATCACATGCGAGGTCTAGGTTATTACCTATGAGGTAAGTTTTTTTTATATATTTATTTCGTTTATTTATCAATTTTTTTTTTTTTAATTTCAATTATTCAAAAAAAATATAATAAACAATTCAGATAGTCTAAATAAATTAAATGAATTGGGGTTTTTATTTTAATTTAGGGATTTAAATTTTAAATTAATT
>JZKD02S1674203.1:124805-140605 GCA_000966675.3 Picea glauca | reverse complement strand
GCTGAAGAATGCGTGTTTACCCTTGTTCAGAGCCGTGGAGTCTGTCTGTGAGAGAAAACCAGTGTGTGCATTCCCTGAACGAAATGTCCATGTCAATTTCGGGAAAGAGTCTCTGTTTGCCCAGGAAAAGATGAGCGAGCTTGTGCGTGGAACCCTGTTCAGAAATCTTGAATGTGAGAATATCCTGTGGCTGCTGAACCAGTTCTTGGGAAGCTTGTGTATGTTTTCCTTGTGTTTGTTGTGGCACGCAGTTCTGGATTGCGTGAGGCTTGTTGGCCTGTGAAAAACTCTTTCCAGGTGAAAGAGTTTGCTGGGAAGTGGTTTCTTCTAGAGAGTGCCCAACACCAGCTATGGGCTCTGAGACTTCCTGATCCAGCCTGTTGTTGAGACCCAGAGAGGGAGGCTAGCACCGATGGACTGTGCGTGTGAAGGTGTATACTCCCGGGTGGAACATGCATGTGGGGAATGAGAGTCTGGCAGTAGTGGGCGTAAGATGGCATCTTTGGGAAGAGTCCTTCCAGATATTCCAGTGTTGTTTTCCCTGTAACCTCAGCCTAGCCTAGGATTCCTTGCCCTGGGGTGGAGCTCAGTCCCAGCTCGGGGGTGACCCATTGTTGAGTTGAGGAGTAATGCAGTCTATGGCTGGGAGGTTCGTGGAAGGCCTACATTTGTTTGGTGTATTTCTCCACTGCTACAAGATAAGTATCTAATTATGTTCTTATCACTTTTCCACATGATTGTGCTGTACATATTATCATGATTCCGCTGTGTATATGAATTATTATGGAATGTTATGGATTGTTTAATCGTAGCAGTAAAATTATATGTTTTACTCTGAGACTTAAACGTGTTTAATCACTGTTAAATGCATGTGGAATATATATTGGACTGTATGTGTTATGTAAATCCTCCGCAAGTGTATACAAATTGTTACATAGTGTGCTAAAAGCCTTGGTAAGCAAAAAGGTACACTACAGGGAGAATAACAACAATATAACCAAAAACTTCACCACAATAACACTGAAATGATATAAGAATAACAACAAAAATAACACTTTGAATCTGAAAGCAATGTTCATGGGCCTCTTCGAGGGGGCAACCTCCAATTAAGAAGAGCTCTATTACAATAATATCCAAGCTAGGGTTCTCATACCCTCGACTCCTATTTATACTAAAAATAAGCATCTAGAGGAAGATCCTTCTAGAAGCGGAAGCTTCTATTAGGTCTTTTTACATCTGCCTTATTCTATTTTATTGAAAGTCCTTATTAATATTGCCCTTTATTACATTCGAATATATTGTTCTACCTATGCGTGGGTTAGGACCCTAACAATTTTGTAGGCCCTTTGCATTTTTTTAGATTATTAATTCAAGTAATTCTTTTGTGCATTGTGTGTAAGAAGTGTTTCCATCAACAGATGATTCATAAGTTATTAATAGATGTTGCAAGTGTAAGTACATAAAAGAAACATTGTAATTCTCCAAATAATAGTGCCTTTAGATACAATGTGATGTTTATGAGTGAAGGCCATACCTTAACATTCATCTAACTACATCATAACTGTAACATCCCTTGAAATGTTGGATGTCTCACATTGAGAGACTGTGTCAAAAGTTGATTTAGTATATTAACTCGAATTCAAAGTAGAGTTAATTTAGGATGTAGAGCAAGTCCCATGCTCCAATTCTCGTGTTGTTTATTAATTTTATCATTTTCGATTGTAATATAAACTTAACTGTGATGATTCAATATTAAGTCCTTAGAAAGCAAAGGGATGAATTTGCAGCCAGAAAAATAATTTCCTACTGTAAGCAAAAGAGGGCATTTAACATATCCAAATGCTTAAATATGGCTACATGTAAGTGGTTATATTTACAACAAAATTTACTTGTAATAGACAAAATAATGAATTCCTGAAGCTTTTTTACATTGTCAAGCTATCTACTGCAGTTAGATGTTTTCCGAGTTTATTCTGGAATATTTCAATCATTGTAATTCTTTGTACCCAAAAGATTCACTCTTTATTATATTTATTGTGTATGGGAACTCATGCAAGTGTGTGTACACTAGAATGGTTTGACAGGTCTATTATTATAAAAGATCTACTTTATGAAATACAAACAAAGAGATATTTCCCTATTGTGCCTGATACAAAACATAACTACTAAAACTGTGGGCTGCTAGCTTCATTTACCCAATTTAATAAAGTGAGTGAGTTTTCCCACTAGTCTTGATCCCAAAGAGGTTATTCATTGAGAGTCATAATTCCTTCACCATTTCCTTCAGAACGGATTTCTATTTGCTCCTGGTTTTTTGTGGGCTGAAAAGTCAAAATGAAAGTTTATATATATATATATATATATATATATATATATACACGTTTGGGTACAAAATATACCGAAACCAATAAAACATTATAAAAAATAAATATTGATACTTGCGTTGCCTGTGGAAATTGTGTAGGTACAATTTCCTCAACAACTAGTATATTTGTGCCACTACCCTGAAATTTCATTAAAATGTAAGAGACTAACCTTATAAATTTCACTTTCAACTTAGGCATTGGCAATTTCCATTACAAATTTATATATATATATATCAACAAAGTAATACATCTATTTCTTCCTGGTCAACACAATATTCATCAACATTTATGATTTGGGTATACTGCATAAATTTCAATTAATTTATAGACATTATATTTGGAGAATAAAATCATATATATACATATATACAATAAAATTTAATATGCAACATGTACATTCTAGCTCTTATTGTAAATGTGTCTTTTGTAAGTTCAATTATTATATGCCTGTGTGTCAATTTTCTCGAGCAGTGACTCACTTATACCTGTCTCTACAATATGCTGCATACTGCTCGACCTATAATAGACTCATAAATCTCAAGACATCATCAGAATAATCATCAAATGAGTTGTCATCCATATTGGATGGAGATTCCATATTATTGATGTCGATTTCTACCCATGCCAATGCAACCCCAACATGCTCTTTTATCTGCTCCCTCACCCTACTTCCCAATGCGGATGTCATTTCCAAATCCTCTTGAAAATAAATGAATCTAGGTTGTGGAACTACTAAGCGAAGCTTCAGATGCCTATATTCAACATTTCGTCGGGCATCAAGACATTCCTATGTATGACCTTTTCCAACACCATAGAAACTGGATCCCATATCTGTATAGTCAGGGTCCATAGGCAACCAAAACTTTGCAATTAACATCTTGAAAAAATATTGAGGTACCTCGTCATTATTTGGAAACTTCCCATATGCATAGAGGAACCTCAAATAAATATGTGGTGCAATATTTGGATCATTGAATCTTACAATATTTAGATGTTTTTTTTGTCTCAGGCCGCAAGTCAAATAATGAAAATACCACTTCTTTTGTGACAACATTTTTTGTTTCTCCGAACTTGTGGTGACCCATCACCATCATTCACCTCCTACGCATCATGTCATAAACAACATGGGTTGATGGTCTAACCCCAATATAAGTCTCAACCAAACTGTTTATATTGTGCAAAACAATTTGGAGACTCCATCGACAAATGATAGAGATAGTAGAACTGTAGCACCCCCACCGTTACAACAACAATTGCGATGTACAAAGGTAATTTTTTTTTTCATTAGGAAATTAAAATCGTCTCGACATAGTTAATACCATCTCCAACAACACATAATCATAATTAATAAAGACACACATCAACACATTAACATAGTTAATAGCGACACATGATCAACACATAAACTTAAATAGCGACGCAACTTCAACACATCACAAACAACTGAAGCAAATACTAATAATGATAAACCATTTCACCAAATACTAAAAATTACCTGCCCAACCTATCCTGCATGGTTAGGACCTCTAGGACACATAAGCAACTCTCAAGCTCAAGATTCATCCGATTTATTTTGACCACTTAAGGTCTCAGGGATGGCGACTGTTATGAGGAACAAGGAGGTGTCTAAATCCATTAATCAATCATAACTCATAACTCCAGTTAAGATTATCAATCATACATCAACATGATCACATGGTGCAAGAGAAATCTAACTACTAGACAATAATACATCAACTTATTTAGTGGCGCAAGAGTAAACTAGATTCTAAAACAATCATACATCAACATAATTAATGGCACAAGAGTAATCATCCACTTTGTTTTCATGGCGCACAAGAAAACTAACTCTAAACATCATCCTGGTATGAACGACTAATTTAGGTGGGTCAATAAACTTCAACTTGAAACATAACCATCATAAATATAATTTATAACCCTTAGTCATTTCGCACATAACAAGGACAAAATTCACAACCTATAAGGAAAATCTTCCTTCACAAGCACTATAGTTTTTCATTACTCTGCAAATAAGGTAATTCTACCCAAGTCATAATAAACTCAATTCTAGAGCATCAACACTATGTAATCAACTTAATTAACTTACCAACTTAAAATCAAGCTCCAAAATTTAATTAGTATGAGCCATGACTAGAATTTACACTTATATCCATCTATTATTATGTCCAATTATTATAGTAAAGAAAAGTTCTTTTTGCATTTAAATCTTCTCACTATTTATATGATAAACAAAAGAATACGAATTATCTCCTTTGGGAGATACTAATAACTTTATTCCAAACAAGATGGTAATATCTAAACTTAATGTATGTATGTGTAAGTCGTGATGATCCTCTTAGTCCAAGTATACATTGGGTGGAGTTATTCCATAAATCACTCTAAGTAGGATGTCAATAAACAAAGCATCATGGTAATTAAAATGTTGAGTATTTCAAGGAAAACCAATCTCAATTTAACATAAGAACACATATCCTAACCTACAATCCCATTGGAATTAAGTGAAGACCCAATATATTTTAAAACCATACACAAGAACTCAATACTATCTTATAATTCCCATGTAAATTAAAGGAGGAACACAACTTATTAAAACGATAAGTGAAAACTCTATCCCATTGGAATTAAGTGAAGACCCAATATATTTTAAAACCATACACAATAACTCAATACTATCTTATAATTCCCATGTAAATTAAAGGAGGAACATAACTTATTAAAACGATAAGTGAAAACTCTAGGCTACCCTACTTGCAACTCAGTTTTAACATAGGGTTGAAAATAAATTTAGGACCTTAATGAAATCTCACCCTCCTTCAATCTATAAAGGATGACTATAGGGGTTCCCTTCATGGCCATATTAATAAAGATCATAGGTTTCCTTTAATAGTTACCTCCACAAACTTATACAAGTTTAAAAACTCTCTATTCCAACCAAAAGTTGGTAAAGGTTTCAGGCTAAGGGTTACCTCTCCAAGGCAAGGAAACTAAGAAAATTTCAATTGTCAAGGAATAAAGTTGGTAAAGGTTTCAGGCTAAGGGTTACCTCTCCAAGGCAAGGAAACTAAGAAAATTTCAATTGTCAAGGAATAAATGAGAGGAAGGAAAATGAAGGTAACCATTTTTGAATCCTAAAGCTAGGACAAGTGCGCCAGTAGCTAGGGTGTATGCTGGGTCAAGTGAATTCTACAATATCTAGCTGAGTCAAGGTTGTTGTCAGGAGTTGAACAATCCACATGCCCAGTTATTACGTACAGTGTACCAGTTAAGTGCCAAAAACGTTAATTGAATTAACCAGTAAGGAACAATCCTAACGATGCATAGAGCCACCATGGATTTCGCTGGTAAGTACTAAAGGAAATTCATGAGGCAAGAACATTGACTAAGGATGTGCTTTGGTAAGAAAAATTTCCAGTAATGGTGGCACGAAATTGTAGGGAAGGTGATACGCTATAGTCCCACCATGAAATTTGCTGGTAGGTGTTAAGGAAGTTCGTGTGGCAAGAACAACTACTAAGGATGTGCTCTGGTAAGGAAATCACCAATAATGGCAACACAAAATTGTAGGGAAGGTGATACGCTACAGTCCCACCATGAAATTCGTTGGTAGGTGTTAAGGTAGTTCGTGTGGCAAGAACAACCACTAAGGATGTTCTCTGGTAAGGAAATCGACAGTGATGACAACACAAAATTTTAAGGAAGGTGATACGCTTAACAATGCTCAGATAATTTTTTTTAGGAGTAATGAACCTTTGCACCAGTTTTGGTCAAAGATTGGTATTAAAACAATTTCGAGGTAAGGTGATATTTACAGAATGACATAGAGAAGGGAGAAGGCTGCTTAGATCAAAGGAGACCCACTCAAAAAATTTTCCACACGCAAGGTAAAGTGAGATAGCCTGTCCACTAACCTTAAAAAGAAAAATGAGGAAGGTACGAGAAGCCAAATATTCAGTGTAAAAAAGTATTCCCGAAAGATTGATGCTATTATTAGTTGACTTCTAAACAGTGCGCCACGTTAGTGAAGATAATGGGATAACTCAGGTTCCCATTTACTTATTAATCTAGGAAAATAGCCCTCGATTCTTTTGCTTGCGACAATACAGGTTTAAGTAAAATTTTAAACCAATAACACTATCAATGGTGAGGCTAATAAAACAACCACGTACACAAAATCCATTTTGTAACATGGAAACCTGTTAAATTTCAACCATTACACAAGTGATTACGAATCCACAATTTTGTTTATGGTGGTAAGGCTGCCAAGACAATATAAATTATTTTTCAACTCTAAAAAGCAACCGATGGCAACCATCAATAAATTTTCGTCTAGGTATTATAACCACTAGCACCGAGTAATTATCTCTAATGTTCTCAATGGGTAGTCCAACTAGTAGAGAACTAGGAGAATCAGATTTGGGTTGGAAAAAGAAATACCACTGACAAAATTTCAATGCTTAGCTTAAAAATCTGAAATGACAACAATACCAGAAAAATCACTAGATAGATTTCAAAAATCTGTTAAGGAGTTTATCAATCTGATTGTAGAATTACATCACAATTCACGGCTAAGTAATAATAATTCCTTGCATTAAATCTTAATGCATTACAATCTCCAATAAAAATACCATAATCGAAGGCAAATAATTCAAAGTTGTTCTTCCACGCTTGCGCTCCTTTCTGCCTCCCACTTGCTAACCACAGAGACGTCATCGGTACCTCCCAGCCAATGCTAGAGGTACTCTTCTTTCCCCTTAGCCCCCCAATCCGCAAAGGGGCCATGCACACAACCATAAATCCTCTAGCTCCCATCTTGCCTCGCAAGGTAGAGCCATCACTCTCTCTCAAGCTGGGTATCCAAACTCTCACAAGTAAAACTAGTCAAAAAATCTGAAGCATAACTTTACCCATAACCAATGTGTTTTTCTTCTCATCTAGGCCATTTATTTTATAGAATTTCTCCATGACACATCCCCAATTGAACAATTAAGTTGCTTTTGAATTAAATAATTAGAATTAATTTCCACTGTACACTTGTCATCCTTTCCCCCAAGTTTCACAAGTAATTCCACAATTTATTTTAATTAAAGTCAATTTTCCCTCACCCTTCCTAAAAGTGCTCTTTAAAATACTCCTAGTTGTCTCTTTATTAATTACTCATGCCTTATTAAATCTGAGTTGATTTAAAATATGATTCTTCTCCTAGTTAGATTAGTGTTAACTAGGTTCTAGATACCCTTCTATGCGTACACATCCTTCATCTTTGTTCCATTCTTACCTTAAATTCCAATTTGGTATTTTCTTTCGCATATGTGTATTAAATCAATCTTTAGGTTTATTTTATTTTTCTTAATTTCTTAAATTCATTTACTTCATCCGCTATTATTTAATTTATAATTTAGTTTTAGTCTTCTTACTAACTTACACTTAGGATTAATTTTGAATAGGCTTAGACTTTCATTTGGGGATGTATAAGTAATCATTTCAATCCTTAATTATTTTATTAAATCAGGCAATGTTTAAAGATTTTACAAGGTTTAACTATTCACCAAAGGTTTCTAGGCCACCTAGATTCATTGAATCAAGTGTTACTTTCACGACGTTCCCTCGAAGACGCACTCCTTGCTCCAAGGGTGCCACTCGCCTTTGACTGGTTTTGGTAGTTGTCCAACCCCTGGAGTCAGTACTCCATTTGGGAGACATTATGAGAGACCAAGGGCTTCTAAGGAATAAGGAACCCGCCTTATTGTGTGCCCCTTAGAAATATTCGTGAACTACTTTCTCAGTCTGCCCTCACGACATCTTGGACCTCTTGAACTAAGTAATCATTAACCTACAATTCGAGCCACAATGGGAGTGATAGTAGGTTGTGACAGGGACTCTGCCACACCTCTCCCTCAATATTTGATCTATTTGGACGACCCCTTTACTCCTTATGTGAGTCAAATTAGCAAGCATTCATCATCCTGCATCCATCAACGAAACACTGTCAATGATCCATATATAAAATCATACTATAAATGATCATATGTCACATATGCATAAGTGAAATACTCAAACCAATACAATCCACTCCTCGAATCAATCCAGAGTCCAAGGAGGTCCATTGATGCCCTCGACGTCCACAATCCGTCAAGTGTCCTACATACTCAGGGAAACTTGTCAATAACATCTATCAATACGCATATAATAAATAACATAAAATCATAATCCATCAACATCATCATAAAAATTCATTAGAGAAACAATAACTATGTACTATAATCGGATCACTTGCACGCAAGTGTCCTCAAATAATAAGTCAATAACATGTGCTCGCAAGAGCAGGATGTTACATACACCCCCTCTTGTTTTAAACTTTGTTACGAAGTTGTACGATATATAAAATGTACTAATAAAATTATCTGACAAGATCTATATGTCTAAACTATAAAATAAGTAAGGAAATTGCTGATGCATATCATATGCGTTCTCCCAAGTAGCCAAGTGTGGACTATAATTTCCCCACTGTACCTTGACCCGATCGACTGTTCGATGTCGTAGCTGTTGAATGCGATGATATAGAATGTGGATTGGATTCACCATGAGTGCACCCTCATCTGACACCTACGAATAACTCATTTCAATCACATGTGTAGGATCACTAACATAATGTCGCAAAACAAATACATGGAAAACATTGTGCATACACCTCAAAGAATCAGGCAAGGCTAGTTGATAGGCCATGGGTCCCTTCCTTTCCACAACTTTGAAAGGTCCCAAAAATCTAGGAGAGAGTTTATCTCCCTTCCCAAACTTGATCAAAATCTTGTGCGGCTTCACCCGCAGGAAAACTCAGTTGCCAACTTCATAATTGCAGTCAACATGATGTGCATCAACATAACTCTTCTACTGATCTCGTGCTTCCTTAATCCTTTGTCTTATGGTTTGAATTTGTTCTTCCATTACTTGTATCTCTTCTGGTCCTACCAGAACCCTATCCTCAAGTCGATCCCAGCTCAATGGTGTCTGACATGATCACCTGTAAAGAAACTCAAACGGGGCCATCTTAATGGTACTTTGATAGATGTTGTTGTACGCAAACTATACCAGTGGCAAGAACTCCTCCCAACACTTTTGTTGGTCCATCACATACATACACAACATATCTTCCAAAATTTGGTTCATTCTTTCTGTGTGCCCGTCGGTCTAAGGGTGATATGATTTACTAAGGTTTAGTTGCATTCCCAAAGCCTCTTGGAAACTGGTCCAAAAACATCCTGTAAACACTGATCCTCTATCAGATAGGATCCTTTTTGGGATGCCATGTAACCTCACAATCTCGTTGATAAAAACTCTAGCTATGTCCGATGCCTGATACATCATACACACAGGAATAACAAGTGCACTCTTCATCAAAGTGTCTAATACCACGGAAATCGAGTCGTGTCTCCTTGCTGTAAGTGTCAATCCAACTATAAAGTCCATCAAAATGACCTCCCATTTTGATTCTGGGATAGCATGTGGCTGTAAAAATCCTTCTGGATGTCTATGTTCGGCTTTCACTTGCTGACATTCTAGACATCGCGCCACACAACTAACTATGTCAACTTTCATTCATTTCCAGAAGAATAAGGGCTTAAGGTCCACCCTTATCTTCATGACTCCTGGGTGAGCCATGTACATTGCTCTATGAGCTTCACTTAAGATCAAACTTCTCAATTCGCATTAGGGAATTAAAATTGTCTCGACATAATTAATAGCATCTCCAATGACACATCATCATAATTAATAAAGATGCACATCAACACATTAACATAGTTAATAAAGACACATGATCAACACATAAACTTAAATAGCAATGCAAGTTCGACACATCATGATCAACTAAAGAAAATACTAATAATGATCAACCATGTCACTGAATACTAAAAACTACCCACCCAAACTATTCATATATTATTATGGCTAAAATTTACACTTATATCCATCTATTATTATGTCTAATTATTATAGTAAAGAAAAGTTCTTTTTGCATTTAAATCTCCTCACTATTTATATGATAAACAAAGAAATATGAATTATCTCCTTTGGGAGATACTAATAACTTTATTCCAAACAATATGGTAATATCTAAACTTAATGTATGTATGGGTAAGTCAGGATGATCCTCTTAGTCCAAATATACATTGGGTGGAGTTATTCCATAAATCACTTTAAGTAGGATGCCAATAAACAAAGCATCATGGTAATTAAAATGTTGAGTATTTTAAGGAAGACCAATATCAATTTAACATAAGAATACATATCTGCTTGTTTCTTCATGTGATTCTGTGCCATGACCAAATTCTCTTTGAGGGTACAAAGAATAGCCTCTCGAGCTGTAAATGTTAGGTCAACCACCTGGAACTTCGAGGCACCCGGTAAGTATGAGAGAATTGAAGGTGGCTTCTGTCCATATACCGCTTCAAAATGAGTCATGCGTGTAGTTGTATGGTATGAAGTGTTGTACCACCATTTAGCTAGGGGTAACCATTGAGCCCACTGTGTTTTCTTTTTCGAGGAAAAACGCCTCAAATATGTTTCCAAACACTTGTTGACAACTTCCATTTGGCCATCAGTTTGGGGATGATAAGCTGTGCTGAGATGCAATTCTGTGCCTTGTATCTTGAACAGTTCTTGCCAAAAATTACTAGTGAAAGTTGGGTCACGATAAAAAACAATAGAGTGTGGCATGCCATGAAGCTTGAAGACCTGATCCATGAATATTTGAGCCACCATGGATGTTGTAAATGGGTGTTGAAGGGTGCATAAATGAGAATACTTGGAAAGGTGATCAACAACCACCATGATGACGGATTTATTTTTTGATTTGGGTAAGCCGGTAATAAAATCCATAGAGATTTCCTTCCAAATAGCAGGTGGAATCGGGAGCGGTTGTAGTGTTCTCGATGATTTGAATGTTTATCCCTTGTTGCATTGACACATGTCACATTCAACTACAAAATTACGAATGTCCTATTTCATACCATCCTAGAAAAAGGAACGGTTGACCCTGTCATAGGTTTTGGTGAACCTGAAGTGCCCTGCTGTGGGTGTAGCATGAAGCTAAGAAAGTACCATGGATTTAAGCTTTGATTGTTTACTTAAATACAAATGTCCTTTGTATTGAAGTAACTCATGGAGCCAAGACTACCCTAGGGAAGCTAGAGCATTGGACTACAATTGCTGGATCAACTGCGGACTTTTGGGGTCTTGTAGCCATTCCTGGTGAATGGCTTGGAGCCAATCTGGTATAATGAATCAAAGAGAAAAAAGAGATCCTTCATCTTCATATTTTTGGGAAAGTGCATTTGCAACCACATTGTCTTTTCCTTTCTTATAAATGATCTCATAATCATATCCAAAGAGTTTAGTCACCCATTTTTATTGTTCTGGGGAGGAAATGCGTTGTTCCAAAAAATACTTGAGGCTTTGATGGTCTATCTTAATTTGGAACCATTGCCCCAATAGATAAGGATGCCATAGATCAATGACATGAAGAATAACCAACATTTCCTTTTCATAGATGGATTTGCCTAGATTTCTTTTAGATAGTTACTTGCTGGTAAAGGCCAAAGGTTGACCCTCTTGCATAAGGACAACACCAATTCCTTTCCCTGAGGCATAGTATTCCAACACAAAGGTCTTTGTGAAAACAGGAAGGGCGAGGAATGGAGTGATGCACATGGCCATCTTCAAGGTTTGAAAAGCTTGAGCAGTGGCTGGAGTCTAAGTGAAAGAGTTCTTTTTGAGGAGAGCAGTGACAGGTGCTGCAATCTTCCCATAATTCTTAACAAACTTGCGATAATACCCTGTTAAGCCTAGAAATCCACGCAAGCTCTTAAGAGTCTTTGGGTGAGGCTAGTATTGCATAGCTTCAATCTTTTTAGGATCCACCCTGATTCCATCTTTGCCTACTAGATGACCCAAGTATTCTACTTCTGAGGCGCCAAAAGCACATTTAGACCATTTCAGGAAAAGTTGGTGCTGAGAGAGTAGATGGAGAACTTGATCCACATGAGAAAGATGGTTTGTCTAGGTTTTTCTATAGATGAGGATATCATCAAAGAAAACTAAGACAAAATGGCGAAGAAAAGGATGGAAGACATGATTCATGAGGCTTTGGAAGGTGGAGGGGGCATTACACAAGCCAAAGGGAATGACCAAAAACTCATAGTGGCCCTCATGAGTTCTAAAGGCAGTCTTGGGAATATCTGCCTCTTTAATACGTATCTGGTGGTAGCCCAAACGAAGATCCCATTTAGTGAAGAATTGGGTTCCACTCAATTCATCTAGGAGGTCATCAATGATAGGAATGGGGAATTTATCTTTGATGGTAAGTTTGTCGAGGGCACGAAAGTTAGGACACATTCACCAAGAACCTTCTTTCTTTAGAACCATGACCACATGAGACGAATAGGGGCTCGTACTAGGGCGGATAACACCTGCATTAAGGAGTTCCTGGACCATTTTCTCAATTTCTGTTTTTTGGGAAAAGGGGTGACGATACAGACGGATATTGGGAGGAAGGCTTCCTGGTACAAGGGGAATGGAATGATCATGAACACCATGGGAAGGAGGGAGGCCTTGGGGAGTGTAAAAGACCAATTGATGTTTAGAAAGGATGGCTTGGAGGTCTTGCGGTATCGAGGGTGTCTCTGTTGCTTGTATGGCATGGAGTTGGGTGATAACACCAGAATGACCCTTTTTGAGCATGTTTTCCATGCGATGGGAACTAATGATCTCAGGTAAACCGAAAATAATTCCTTGGAACTTATATTGGTGGCCCTCCTGGTCGAATTACATGGTTAAGTCTTTAAAATCCATGAGAATGGGACCCAAAGTCCTTAGCCAGTCTACACCCAACACAATGTCACAACCTTCCATGTCGATAGCAAACATATGGGAATTCAGGTGGTAGTCACCAATTTGGAGACACACATTTTCACAACGCCCTCCACATTTCATGGAACCACCATTGGCAATCATGATTTGGAAATTATTGATGGCATGGATGTAGCAATGAGTTTCTTGGGAAATGAGATGATGAATAAAATTATGGGTGCTTCCACTATCAACCAGAATGATGAACTTCTGATGCTTGATGTAATCGATTAGCTTGATCGTTTGGGGAGCAGAGAAGCTAGTGAGAGCATTGAGGGAAATGACTGGTTCTACTTCAGGAGGGTCTGAGGGAGGGGTTATGTCAGTGGATTCAGGTGATTTAGACACAGAGGGATTTTCTTCATCTTATTCCGAAATCTCGTCGGAGATGGCCATAAAAATATTTTGTTCTTTACACTTGTGGCTCGGGAAATATTTGTCATCACATTTATAACAAAGGCCTTTGAGTTGGCGTTCAACCATTTCAGCCCGGGTCAATTTTTGGATCTTTAGGGGAGCAGAGGGAATAGTGGGATTTACTGGTTTAGGGCAAGGGATGAAGGAGGGTTTGCGGTTTTGAGAAGATACAACCTGTTGTGCTTCTTTATATTCTTTGGTATCCTCCACCCAACTCTCAGGCCGAGCCATGAGGACATGGTCCCAAATTTCATCCTTGAGGCTACTGATAAAACACTCTTGGAAAAATGCATCAAACATGCCCTTTGTTCTAAAATCCAGGCGCTCAAAGGCAACTATAACGTCTTCCACTGTTCCTAATTGTTTCAACTTTTTCAAATGACCCAAATGGTTGGTGTCAGTGTCAAAGCGTTCATAAAGCTCTGCCACAAATTGTGTCCAAGCAATATATCCTTGAAGAGAATTTTTTCTCCATTGCCACCATTGCCAACGTTCTTGATCTAGATGGAGAACACCATACCGGATTTTGGCCAAGTCATCTATAATGCTGTATAAGGAGAAGTAATGTTTCATTTGGGTTACCCAACCAGTGGGGTCCAAGCCATCAAATTTGGTCACATCCTCCCATGGAAGGCGTAGGTCATGTTGAAAGTGATGGTTCTACAAGGTATGGGAATGAGAGGAATGGTCACCTTCAATATGTGGGGGTGAGGAAGAGGAAGGGTTATCTGTAGGGATATGCAGTTTGGTGCAGAGTGCTGAAAAGACTGATTGAAGATGGGTGGTGAGGTCTTGTTTGATTTCTCCCATTGAGGACTACATGGTTGTATTGATGGCGACGACATTGGCACTGAGTTGTTTCACTTATTGTTGGGTCTCAATGAGACCAGATTGCAAGGTGTTGAAGCAAGCTTCCAAGTCTTGGCTATGAGTATGGGCCATGAGGATGGGGGAAATGAAAAGGGGTAGGCGGGGTAAAACATTTTTGCCGAAAAAATGATATGGATGAATGTGATAAGGGCAAAGAGATGAATCCAATGGAATAGGTATGAAATAATGGTGAAAATTTTTCTAGATTTTTTATTTTATTTTATGGAGTTATACTCCAGTCTGAAGAAAATTGCAGAGAGGAAATGCCCAAATGCTTAACCAAAAAGAAATGTGTATTTACTTGGCAACCCGAACAAAGTTGCGTGACAATATATCTTTTCTATTTTAATTTGTTTATGTTTCTGTCCCCAAGGGTTAGGTATTCAAGGGTTCTACAAACAAGGGTTTGCCCTGTGCTATAGCTCTCTAATATATGTGTGGGGTCCAACAATAGTACTCAAACCAATATCTCAGGGCACTAACTAAGGAGGATAGACCATACCCTTAGCTGTATTGCCCGACTACCCAGGTACTAGAGAGTATCTTCCCGAGTGTTGTTCTCGGTGACACTATAGTAGTCAGGCGATCGATCAATTTATCTAAAGAGGGCTTCAGGTAATCTAGGCTGATCTGTACACAGGTGATGTCTGATGCGCTACCACTTGAAGGGGTACCAACAAGGGTTACAAGGGTGGCCAACATATGTGCTCTTAAGTACCACTTGTATTTCCTGTGTGTATGAATCCCTCAACCATGGGTTTATGTGCGTAACGAAATATCTATGTGGCTTAAAGACGCTGGAATATGTCTCTACCTTGAAAAAAAATTTAACCCGCACTTTCTGTTGAGGAAAGTGCTCTGATACCACTTGTAATATACTAGATATAAAATGTATGCAGAATAGAAATAAAATGCTAGTAATGGCAGAATACCAACAATATAACCAGAACATTCACTACAATAACACTAAAATGATATAATAATAACAACAGAAATAAAACTTTGAATCTGAAAGAAATGTTCACGGGCCTCTTCGAGGGGGCAACCTCCAGTTGAGCAGAGCTCTATTACAATAATATCCAATATAGGGTTCTCAAACCCTCGACTCTTATTTATACTAAAAATAAGCATCTAGAGGAAGATCCTTCTAGAAGTAGAAGCTTCTATTAGGTCTTCTTACATCCGCCTTATTCTATTTTATTGAAAGGCCTTATTAATATTGAC
>JZKD02S1674203.1:38848-110579 GCA_000966675.3 Picea glauca | reverse complement strand
CCTCCAACATAACTACAACATAAGGGAGGATCCTTTTTTCTTTCCTTTCATAAGGTTCATGAACTGAGTCAGTCATATGAACAAGTCTATCCTCATAGTCATCATTAATGTCATAGACAGGGGACCCTCAAAATGTAGGATACAATATCTATGATTGTTTTTCTTCAAATCAAGTGGAAAATTGTTCTGAACAATGCATCATCAATGGATCTATCATACATAGAATTAGTGGTATCCCTCTCATTATCATTCCCATTCGAATCTAGATCTTCACCAACCATTTGGATATATGTTTGATCTTCTAATGTAGAAATATTAGAGCGATATGGCATGCTCCCTTCTATGTGTAGAAAGTCCTTTAAAATTGGTAGAAGGTTGTTCTTTACCCTTCTATTGACAGTCCTTGTCTAGAAAGTAGGCCTTCTTTCCATGTACACATGAATTAGATGTGGTGATATCACTGTTCACTTCAACTCTTAAATCCAAGTCACCTTGTTCACTTGAAAAACATGGATACCAACTTTCTTCAAACTCCTAGAGAACAAGTTGTTGTGTCAATGTGGCCAATCGAGTCATACTACATATGAGACCAGGTGAAAGTGTTGGATACCTTTATGGATCGTGGACGTAATGCATCTCAATGGGTGAGGCCAAGTGAAATTTATGGTTGAACTTGGTGGAATAGACACAGTACACCCCTTAGTCATGGAAAGTAACAATGTCTTCAAGATGAGTATCAAGAAAAATAGGGAAATATCTCTCTGTTTGCATTTCATAAAGTAAATATGCTATAAGAACAGACTTGTCAAACCATTATGTTGCACTTTCTTCCAATGTACCTGTCCAAATTATTTTGGGTTGTATACATGTACTTTGTAGTCAATGAAGTAACGTGTTATCATCATATCATTGGGATAAACTTCATATTTTGATCTACTCTAGGTAGCTAAATGCATGCTAAATCATTTTTCGTTAACTATATGTGTGTAGCAATAAAGGTCTATATCAATAAACAAAATTGGTGTAGCTTTATTTGTAAAATCTCAATATATGTAAATTGTTATAACTTTACTCCTACAATCTCAATATATGTAAATTGGTGTAACTTTACTTGTATAATCTCAATACATGTTAAGTGCAAAATACTAGAGTTAGAAAGAAAACATATTTAGTGGAAAGATATGATAATATGTTTACTTCAAGATTTGTAAATATATGTTTTTATAAATTCTCTTATGGAAAGAAGCAAAGTCATAACATAAGATAATTAGAAGGTTAAAATGACTTTTACTCATATATGTAGTTTTCTTTTAGAGGTATCATTTGATCCCTAAGGAGTATTCTTTGAGAATTTGTAGTAGATCTTTTGGGGGTGCTTCCAAGGATTTTGAAGGTCCACATGAGAACCTAGGAAAGTTAGGTGATACCAAATCATGTGAAGAGAAGTTTTGATTGTAGACATGCAATCCATGAGGATGGTGAAGGTTGAGACACACTACTCCTCCTAGTGTGAAGGGATACGATATGCTTGGATGCTTCAATACACATGTTGTTCTTAGATTTCTCGGCCTCATATTTTTTTTCCTTGAATTTCCCTCTTTAGGACCTGTTGTCCCTTGACCAAGTTGATGCAGGAGAATCGCCAACAAGTGCGAGTGGAGGACAGCTGGATATACACCAGCACGCATTTTGAAGATATTTTGAATTTCAAAGGAGGGCACTTTAATGTGATAGCTGGAAGGATGTAATTGTTTTTAATGTTTTGGGGATTGTAATGTAGATCTTGAGTGTCCTCTCTCATCTGTTGGTTGTGGAAAATTAATGTAATCAATGTAAAGTAGATGGTAGTTTTTAATCTGATAAGATAGCTTAAGATTGTAGGAGGGAAAACTCAAGAGGACTCCCTCATATGTATGGTATGGTAATTTTCTCATTGTAGGAGCAGTAGAGAAGGGAGAGATAGGAAAGAAGAGAAGAACATAGAGTTTAGGAGTTGTACGATCATATAGATGTAGTTGTTCAGACCATGTACAGAAGCACTTGAATTAATAGAAGAATGTTTTGATCCAAATTGTTTGGTGTACTTGGTTACTATTTGCATCTATTGAATGGTATGTTTACAACTTGCTTATATTCTATGTTATGCATTTGTTTCAATTCCATATGTATGTGATTTCATGGTGAATGTGTGAATTCCGTGAGAAGAGTACAAGTTTCAATTGTTTCTCTTCCTGAGAATTCCTGCAAGGAGTGCAGTGAAATTACGCAAGGAGTACGTTGACAAGGGTTTCTAAGTTTTACCTCAAAAAAACTCAGGAGAGATACCATTGATCTTATGCCAAAAGAAGTGAAAGTATAGCATAGAGTCGTACAAGGTGTGCGCAGGCTAGGTCAAGTCCTAGACTTTTCCAACCCAAGTGAGCAGTTGAAGAACTTCTGTCACAAGGAGTGCGCAGAATTGGAGCATTCGCATAACGAGAGGTTATTGTGAAAGTTGCAAGGGGTGCGCAGAGGATTCCTTACAATCCTTGAGTTTTCAATAAGGATCAAGCTCAGGAGGGATAGAGACTTGGAGAATTTCAAAGGAAAAGCGAGGCTTGAAGTCACCTCGTAGAATCAAGCTCAGGAGAGTTAGCAGCCATCAGATTCTGAGGAGTAAGAGTCGTCGATTGGGCACTCTGGAATATCGGTACTCAGGAGTTGAAAGTGTGGAGGAAGCTGCAATTCGGAATTCGTGAGTCACAAAATTTCGATTCGCGAAGAAAGAACCTGGAGTGTCGGATCGTAAGGGGAATGTGGACCATCGATCTGACACAAGCGATCATTGTGGGTTCGCATTTCGAGAGAAGGGGAGAGAACCACCTCGAAATCTTCGATACGTGAAATCTCGACATGCTCAGAACTTGGGCCCCAGGTCACAGTTGAAAGTCACATCAGTGAAGAATTTAAAGGAGGATCTAGGGACCGATAACCCCTATTTCAGAGTTCGGGAATTGGAGAAATCGGGGTGACTTGAAACAGGAGTCTCAAATTCGTGAAACATGAAGCACCTTTTGTTAAGGATCGTGGTCACTGTCGGTGGTCATGTGGGAGGAGCTTGCGCCTAGTGCTTGTTCGCACAGGCAGGGTTTGTAAATAGAAGACATGTGGTTTATAAGTGTTGAAGGTTCTAGTGGGGACCAAAGAGCCATGTCATCTCAGAGGAGTTGAAGATCCGAAGACCAGAAGGTCAGCAAACCCTGTTGGGTTGGGATTCTACATCAAGTGGTATCAGAGCTTACAACTATTATTTTTTGTAACCAAGGGAAGACAGGAGACAGCTGTGATTTGAATTTTGCATGGACAAATTGCAACAATGCCACCAAGAATACATCTAGAAAGAGCTTTGCCCGATCCAGCTGTGGAGAGGGAAATGAGAAAAATTCATGCTCGATTAGATGTTATGGAGACATTACAAAGACAAACACATGATACTAGAGATATCAGTGAGGCTGAAAGTGAGCATGAAGAAGGAGCAGAAGAAGTTGTAGCCAAATATGTTGCAGAGGAATGTCTATTTAAAGTTTTCGCAAGGATAGGTGCCAAAGAAAAAATGGACATCCTGATGTATGAAGGCAACTTGGACATTGAGGAGATACTTGATTGGTTTAGATCTCTATATAAATACTTCCACTAGAAAATATCGAAGAAGATAAGAAATTAAATCACGTTGTCACTAGGCTGAAAGGACATGCATCAATGTGGTGGGATGAACTACAAGATGATAGGTGTTGCAAGGGAAAACAAAGAATTAAGAGTTGGGATAGAATGGTAGAAAATATGAAATCCAAATTCATACCTAGAGATTATCAAATTAATTTTTTTCAAAGAATGCAGAATTTGAGACAGAAAGGGATTACAGTAAAGGAATACATTGAGGAGTTCTACAGACTTAAAATCAGAGTTGTTCATTGTGAGAGTGATGATGAAAAGGTCGCCAGATATATGAATGGCCTGGGATATGATATTCGAGACAAGATGAGCATGGTGACAATCAGAAATGTGGAAGATGCTTATCAGGTTGCTCTAAAGGCAGAAGAAAAATTAGCCTGAAAGCAATGTCAAAGGGGCAAAGGTAGAAGTCAAATTAGAGTCAAAGAAATTGCCTAGAACATAGTACAGAAGCCTAAGGATGAAGAAAATAAACCTCATCACTACCCAAAAAGAGGAGGAAGTTCACAAGGAAGACAATATGCCAACAAGAACACTAGTTTTCCTCGAGCAAGAGGAAGAGGAAGAGACAGAGGAAGTGAAGTAAAGTGTTTTGTCTGTGGAAAGATCGAACACAAATCTTGGGAATGTCCTGATAGAAAAATGGATGGAGGAGGCAAAGCTCACATTTCAGAAGTGTAGAGGAAAAATGTTGAGGCAGAAGATGCAGAAGGTGGAAGATCCTTGATGATGAGGAAAATTCTCTTGAAGCTAGAGAAGGAAGTGGAAAATCCAATCCAAAGGAACAGTTTGTTTAGGACTGCTTGCAAGACCAAAGATAGGGTATGCAAGGTGATAGTTGATAGTGGAAGCATGGATAACTTAGTATCCACAGAGATGGTGGAGAAGTTGGAATTGGAGACAGTTGCACATCCAAGCCCATATAATTTTTTGTGGTTACAAAAAGGACATCAGGTAATAGTCACTAAACAATGTTTAGTTGAATTTAAGATAGGGGGATATAGAGATGAGATTTTATGTGATGTAATTTCCATGGATGTCTATAATATTTTTTTGGGGAGGCATTGGAAATATGATAGAAATGTTATACATGACGGAAGAAAGAACTTACACCTTGGAGAAGAACGGTAGGACGCATATGTTACTGCAAATTGAAGACAAGAAGGCGAAAGCAGAAGTAAGAAATACTATACTTCTCATGAGTGGGAAATAACTTCTTTATGAAGTCAAGAAAGATCAAGAAATGCAGTTTGTTGTGGTGAGAAAACCTAGAGTCATCTTGACCAATACCTCAATGGATTATCTACCTGAGGAAATTCAGGATCTGCTGGAGAATTTCGCTAGTATAGTGGTGGACGATTTACCTTGTTTGTTGTCGCCCATCAGAAGTATAAGCCATCATATTGACCTTATACCAAGAGTTATGTTTTTAAACAAAACAATGTACAGATTGACATCGCAGGAGAATGAAGAGGTTAGGAAGCAAGTCCAGGATTTGATGGAAAAAGGGTTGATTAGAGAAAGCTTGAGTCCATGCGCTCTACCTACAGTGCTAAGTCCGAAAAAGGATGGTGGATGGAGAATGTGTACAGAATCAAGGGATATAAACAAAATCACCATCAGGTATAGATTTCCTTTACCCAGAATGGATGACTTGATGGATTGCTTGAGTGGAGAAAAGTTTTTTTCAAAAAAATGATTTGAAAAGCGGATATCATCAAATTAGAATGAGAGAAGGTGATGAATGGAAGACAACATTCAAGATGAATGAAGGGTTGTATGAATGGATTTTCATGTTGTTTGGCTTGATGAATGCACCAAGTACTTTCATGAGATTGGTGAATGAAGTCTTGAAAGATTTCATTGGAAAGTTTGTAATTGTGTATCTTGATGATCTACTGATCTTCAGTAAGACTTAGGAGGAACATTTGACACATTTAAATCTAGTGATGAGGAGGTTGCAGCAAGAGAAGTTGTTGATAAATCTGAAGAATTCATATTTCATGAAGACATAACTCATTTATTTGGGTTTTGTGATCTCTTTGAATGAGTTAAATATGGATCCGGAGAAGGTAAAAGTAATCAAAGAGTGGTTGTCACCAAGGAATATCTTTGAATTCAGAAGCTTCCATGGATTATCATGTTTTTACAGGAAGTTCATCAGAAATTTTAGTTGGATTTATGCACCAATGATGGACATAGTCAAGAAAAGACATAAATATTTTCATTGGACAGAGTAAGAGGAGAAAAGTTTCTAGTTGTTGAAAGAAAAGATAATTGAACAACCAGTTCTGTTTCTGCCATATTTCAGCAAGACATTTCAAGTGAGATGTGATGCAAGTGGATTTGTGATTGGAGAGGTCTTAAGTCAAGACAATATACCAGTTGCATACTTCAGTGAGAAACTGAATGAGACCAAAAGAAATTACTCCACTTATTATAAAGAGTTTTATGCACTCATACAAGCGCTGAATAAATGGAGGCACTACCTGGTTCCAAAAGAGTTCGTTTTGTATAGAGACAATCACACCTTACAGTTTATAACCAGACAAGAGAAACTGAACCAGAAACATGAAAAATGGGTTGAGTTTATGCAGAAATTCACTTTTGTTATAAAGCACATTTCTAGAAATGCTAACAAGGTTGTTGATCCATTGAGTAGGAAATGTTTGATTCTGCAAGAGTTTCTAGTGAATACCTTAGGTTTTGATAGCCTTAAGGAAATGTACAAAAATGATTCATATTTAAAAGACACTTATGAATCATGTGAGAATCCTATTTTAAGAGACATGCACCAATGGATTGAATATTTAATTCAAGATGGATTGTTATTCAAAGGAAATCAGTCATGTATCCTGAAGATTTCTATGAGAGAAAACCTTTTGAAGGAAAAACATAGTGGGGGATTGGTTGGACATTTGGGCCATGAAAAAACATTTGCGCAACAGAACAGTTTGTATTATTGGATAGAAATGAGGATAGATGTCAGGAAATTTGTCAACAGATGTAGAATCTGCCAACACGCAAAAGGGAAAAGGTAGAATACTGGGTTGTAGCAACCATTGCCAATACCAGAGAGGTCGTGGGACGTGGTAAGAATGGATTTTGTGATGGGACTTTCAAAGACACAGAGAGGTTTTGATTCCATATTTGTGGTAGTCGATCAATTTTCCAAAATGGCACATTTCATTCCATGTCGGAAAACCAGTGATGCAACACACATTGCAAACCTCTTTTTCAAAGAAGTTGTTCGACTTCATGGTTTACCCAAGAGTATTGTTTCAGACAGAGATACCAAACTTGTTGGTCATTTCTAGAGGACACTATGGAAAAAGCTGGGAACAAATTTATCTTTTAGCTCAGCATATCATCCTTAAACGGATGGGCATATTGATGTAGTAAATCAAAGTTTGGGGGATTTATTGAGGATTTTAGTAGCTGAACATCATAGTCAATGGGATCAGATTATGCCGCAAGAGGAATTTGCATATAATGACTCACCTAACAGAAGTACAGGAAAAATCCCATTTCATATAATGTATGGAATGCATCCAAGAGGAGTATCTGAGTTGAGAGACTTATAGAAGAATGAGTTCAGGAGTGTTAGAGTGGAATATTTTGCAACAGAGATGTAGGAGATCCATAGTAAGATTAAAGAGTGGTTGCAAAGTTCCAACAAGGAATACAAACACAGAGAAGATCAACACGGGAGAGAGATTCAATTCGAAGTGGGAGATTTATTTTTGGCACATCTCAGAAAATAAAGGTTCCCAAGGGGAACATATAATAAGTTGAGATGAAAAAGATAGGGCCATGCAAGATTTTACGAAAATTTGAAGCAAATGCTTATTAAATATAATTGCCAGATGATGTGGGCATATCACCCATATTCAACGTAGCAGATCTGTATCCTTACAGAGTAGATGAAGTAGGAGGAGAAGAGAATCAGAAGAAAATTAAGTGGGTTAAACAGATGCTTGTAGCTGAAAATTCGTAGATGGAAAAGATCATTGATCAAAGAGTTGGTAAGAAGACCCGAAGGAAAACATATTTTGAATACTTGGTAAAGTGGAAAGGACACCTGATTGAAGATTCCAGTTGGGAAAGCGAAGCAGATATCTAGAAACATAGACAAATGATGCAGGAGCTCATGGACAGGAGTCCATGAATTTTTCAGCCAGAGGAGTATGATGCAGGAGCATTTCCAACAAGCGCGAGTGGAGGATAGTTGGATATACACCAGCATGCATTTTGAAGATATTTTGAATTTCAAAGGAGGGAACATTAATGTGATAGCTAGAAGTATGTAATTTCTTTTAATGTTTTGGGGATTGTAATGCATATCTTGAGTGTCCGCTCTCATCTGTCAGTTGTGGACAATTAATGTAATCAATGTAAAGTAGATGGTAGTTTTTAATTCGATAAGATAGCTTAAGGTTGTAGGAGGGAAAACTCAAGAGGACTCCCTTGTATGTATGGTATGGTAATTTTCTCATTGTAGGAGCAGTAGAGAAGGGAGAGATAGGAGAGTAGAGAAGAACATAGATTTTAGGACTTTTACGAGCAGATAGATGTAGTTGTTCAGACAATGTACAGAAGCACTTGAATTAATAGAAGAATGATTTGATCCAAATTGTCTGGTGTACTTGGTTATTGTTTTCATATATTGAATGGTATGTTTACAACTTGCTTATATTCTTTGTTATGCATTTGTTTCAATTCCATATGTATGTGATTTCATGGTGAATGTATGAAGTCCGTGAGAAGAGTATAAGTTTCAATTATTTCTCTTCCTAAGAATTCCTACAAGGAGTGCAGTGAAAGTCCGTAAGGAGTGCGTTGACGAGGGTTTCTGATTTTTACCTCAGAAAAACTGAGAGATACCATCGATATTATACCAGCAAAAGTGAAATTATAGCATAGAGTCGTGCAAGGTGTGCACAGGCCAGGTCGAGTCCTAGACTTTTCCAACCCAAGTGAGAGGTTGAAGACCTTATAGGAGTGCGCAGAATTGGATTATTTGCATAACCAGAGGTTATTGTGGAAGCCGCAAGCGGTGCGCACAGGATTCCTTAGAATCCTTGAGTTTGCAATAAGGATCAAGCTCGAGAGGGATAGAGACTTGGAGAAGTTCATAGGAAAGGCAAGGCTTGAAGTCACCTATTAGAATCGAGATCATAAGAGTTAGTAGTCATCAGATTCAGAGGAGTGAGATCTGTCAATTGGGCACTCTAGAATATCAGCACTCGGGAGTCGGAAGTGTGGAGGAAGCTGCAATTTGAAAGTCATGAGTCGAAAAATTCCAATTCGCAAAGAAATAACTTGGAGTGTTGGATCGTAAGGGGAACATGGACTATCGATCTAACATAAGCAGTCATCGTGGGTTCACATTTCAGGAGAAGGGGAGAGAACCACCTTGAAATCTCTGATACACAAAATCCCAACATGCTCGAAAGTTGGGCCGCAGGTCGTAGCTGAAGGTCACATCAACGAAGAATTTAAGGGAGGATCTAGGGACCGATAAGCCCTATTTCAAAGTTTAGGAATTGGAGGAATTGGGGAAACTCAAAACAAGAGTCCCGAAGCTACGAAATGTGAAGCGCCTTTTGGTAAGGCTCATGGTCACTATCGGTGGTCACATGGGAGGAGCTTGCGCCTAGTTCTTTTTCACAAAGGTGGGGTTCGTAAAGAGAATACCTATGGTTTATAGGTGTTGAAGGTTATAGTGGGGACCAAGGAGCTATTTTGACTCAGAGGAGTTGAAGATCCAAAGACCAGGAGGTCAGCAGACCCTGCTGGGGTGGGGTTTTGCGTCACACGTTTTGAGGAAACATTGGTCGTGTTTGACCACTTTTGGAACTTTGACAGGTTGGTCAAAGATGGAGCACCCAGGTGAAGCAGAGATCACAGGATATCACTTATTTTTTGGACCCAACAAGGGGTTTATTAGGGTTTTAGGATGTCGGCCCATGGGTTTACCCATGATTAGGCCTTGTTGTAATTGTATAAATAAGTAGTAGCTAAGCAATGTAGATTTCCATTGGCTTAGTGCACGACTACTAGTAGGTTTGGCTATGTGCAAAGAGTATGTTTGGCTTGGTGCAAGAGATTGTAAGTTGCTTTGTGAAATATGGTTGTGTAAAGTAAGGATTTGTGTGAACAGACTGTGTAGGAGTTGTCTCTATGCCTTGACCTAGTTTTGGGAAGGAGGATCTGGTGCGCAGCTCGCAGATCTCCTGTCCTCTGTGGAGTTAGTCTCTCTGGATTTGTGCATAGGAGAAGATGAATGTAAGAATATTGGATACTAATAAAGAAGAAGAATGAGAATTTGGTGGACTTAGCCCCACACTGGGGTGAACCATGTATATCCTATGTCTTGATATGCTTTGTGCGATGTTGTTTATGTGATTATTTGCTTAGTGTTTTTTATGTTATGTATAATGAATGCATATGATGTTGTAGCTTAGTGCTTAATGATGTGAATGAATGCTAGTTTTGATCTAATGTTATGTGTTAAGTGATGGAAAGTACTCGATATATAGTGTTACTGTGTTGATCTGTAATAAGGGTTTAACCTACGATGTGAATAAGGTTCAATAAGCAATGCATATTGTTGGCTAAGTGCTCTGTTAAGTGTTGTAATCACAGATCTATTTCCCAGCTTGGTTGTAGACAAATGAGTCTTGCAACCCCCCCTTCCTCTACCTCAGGTGAGACTTCATCTGCTTCACAGGTGTTACCGAAAGGGTCGGTAGTTAGGGTTTTGTTGGTGCGTTGTTGAAGCGTTGAACCCTAGGTCTCCCCCTATGCCAACAAATGGTTTCCTTGTCAAGACCTAAAAATGTTATTGGTGGGAACTAAAGAAAAGAGAAACCTTTGTGTGTATATATGTTTTTGTAGTACACAATATTCTACTTGACTTGTGAAGCTCGATACTAAGAAAGGAACCAGATCTGAAGAAAAGATGTAAGATCTTAAAGCTTGTTTCTCTTGTAAAGGTAATATAAGTGGAAAGTTTTTCTTCGAAAGTATGAATATAGGTATGTTTAATAGATTTTGTCCTAGTCTTGAAACTAGGGCACAGTCAGAAGAAAGAGTTGATCTGAATAAATTTGATAGAAATAGAGAAATATATGTTATTCCTATGCATAGAAAGAATTTTTGGACTAATAAGTGGATCCATGAACCTAGAAAGAATTTTTGCAGATTGCAGGTCCAACACTGTGATCTCAGTGCGCAGAACAAGAGAGGTTGGGGCTCGTTTAAAAGAAAGAGAGGATTGACACTATGTTATAATTACAGGAGACCAAGACATCTTGCTAAGGAATGCCCTGGTACAAGTCCTATTTGTCTTTGTTGTAAATCTATTGGTCAAAAGGTTGAGGATTGTCCAAGAATGATTGCTAAAGTTGAAAAGATGAACATGAGACAAGAAAAATATAAAGAAGGTAAAGAGACTAAGGATATGTTAAAGAATCATAAAGAAAAAGAATCAGAGACTATGTTAATACAGTTAAAAGAAGTAATGGATGATCACAAAGACATCAGTTTAATAGAGATCCTGAAAGAAAAATAGCGTATAGGTACAAGAATAAAAGACTTCGACATAGACTGTGTATTGGATGAGGAAACACATGTGAACATTATGCCAGAAAGCACTTGGGAAATTTTGGGAAATCCTGCTATGATACCTTCATTGGGAAGGATAGGCTTCTTTAAAGGAAATATGATAACCCTATGTGGAAGAGTTACTAATATACCTATGATTTTTTATGAAACATCGACCGAAGAAGAATTTGAAGTCATTAAGTTTATTGAGAACAACGCCCCTTTTCCACTTTTGTTAGGAAAGACTTGGATTGAAAAGGATCATATGAGGAGGAAAGCAGAGGAGGAAGCTATAGAAAAGGAAAAGCAAGAACTAAGGGATCTCATAGCTAAAAGAATATGTCGATTGATAGAAGAACGAGAAGTTGAGTCGAAGCAACAGAAGGAAAGAGAATTAGTTATCAAATTTGAAAGGGCACAAGAAGTTTTGAAGGACCTATCCATGCAAGATTAAAGTATGTCCACCCAGGACCTAGTAAGAAAAGAGGTATTACCTTTGGACCCCTTGAGAGCAGGTCAGCAGCACGAAGTCACTACGCCAAGAACATATAATAATAAGAATGGAAAGAGGAATCCAGATACTCAGATCACGGGAAAGAAGGAAAGGAAGCTCAGTAAGAAGAAATCCAAGATTAGAAAAACTACAAGAAGTCCCAGAGAAGACTTTGCAGGAGACATATCTGCAAAACTTGAACCTTGCTAGAATAGTAGAACCACACAGAATGACACTTAACCATGATGAAACGATATGACCGTTGGAAGCACCCCAACCCTTAGAATAATTCTCCAAAACAACTGGAAACATAGTTATTGACGGAAAGACCTCCATTGGACCATTGATATTGTGCCATAACGGATGAATGCACATTGATGGACACATTCCTGCCCATTGGAGGAATCTGTTATGACGTTTCTTATTTAACCTGTCGGGCGTTGCGCCGAGACCATTTTTTTCCAACCGTGATTATCTAAGCTAGAAGAACATTGATTGTATAGCGCATTCTGCTTTCTAGAGCTCGCCATCTATTTGATTACCTTGCTTATCTACTCGCCTACATGATTTATTTGATTATGAGTGTGAATGTCGAGTGAACATTAAGCATTAGAAAAGTCATTGGAGGAGATTCTCGTATATCTCATGGTTGAGAGATTCATGATTGTAGGATTGCAAGCGTTGTCGACTGGGGGATTGCAAGCATCCCCTTCAACTGCACATCGTTCTAGCCGAACCATGATGAAGAAGTGAAGCAAGCACCGTGACGATCTGGTTAACACAAAGTAGATCCCATCGGTCTTTCCGGACTACATACCACCTTTGGTTGTCACAGTGAACCGCAACAACATCCCACGGGATTTCAAGTACACGTTGATCACTACGTACATATCGAAGGGTATATGCGCAGTTGAACCCCAGTTAGGACATATATCTGCATTGAAGAACATCGACTTCAAACTCAGAGATAGGAAGAACTATGCAACCCTCTCACCACATAGGTATTTGATGAAGACGACTGGGAAGAAGTCGTGCATAGTCTCCTAGTTGTGGATAAAGGAACTCGCACAATCAACGATCTTGAATTTAATGAATATCCCCCACTTTGGCCAACCTCAGGAGGTTAACGCTTGCATTAAAATCCTCCTATCGTGATACCATGGAGGGTATATGTGGCTTGACAGGAACGCCACTATGGATCTGACATTGATCCATCTCATCATAGGACTAAACATGCAGGGACCAGACCCTCAAGAGTTCTACCCAGGGAAGGTTACAGATCGCTCCTTGGCACAGTGCATAAAGGAAGATTGTTGGCCCTTAACCAAGTTTTGGGAGATTCTTGGTCATAGTGAACTATTTTGGTACTTCGACAGCCTATCAAAGGAGGATCACAAGAGGAAGCAGAGATCATGGGATCTTGGCCCACTTTTGGGTCCTTTTTGGGTTTTTGGGATAATGTAACGGGAATGGGATGTGGGCCCATGGGTTTAACCATGTTTAGGCCTATTTTGTATGTATAAATAGAAGGATAGGCAATGTAAGTCAAAGGGGGAATTGACATCTATGTGATGTATGCAAAGTGCAAGTAGCGTTTTGTAAGGGCTTTGTGCATTCTATGTAAGACTTGCAGAGTTGAGTGCAAGTCCCTATGCGAGACTGTAGAAAGCTTTGTGTTGTAACGCAAGGAAGAAGGATCTAGCGAGCTGCACAAATCTTCTGTCCTATGTGGAGTAAGGTTTTTGAGGCTCTGTTCTTGTAACCGATTGACTGAAGACTATAAAGAAGAAGAGTTGGTGGACGTAGCCCCGGGGTGGGGGTGAACCACGTAAATATTGTGTTATGCTACTTTGTTCTTTGTCTTAATGTGTTTATGTCTTCTTTTGCTAAAGTGCTTTAAGATGATTAGATAGATCTTCTTATTCTTAGTGCTAATGATGTATAAGAATGTTATATCTGATCTATATGAATGTGTTGAGTTCTTGATCTGCTAGATCTGACCTATCTATTGATGCTAAGTGATTTATACCAGTGTGAATGTTGTGACGCCCTATTTTATTAGCGAAGTGGATATTTCTTTCATATTGAAGAAATGACGGTGTTGAGTGCTTTATTAAGTATTACAATCACATATTTGTGTCCCAGCTAAGGTTGCAAACACCTGAGTCTTACAACTACCCCTACCTCTACCTCGGGTAAGACTTCATCTGCTTTATAGGTGTTACCGAAAGGGTCGATAGTTAGGGCTTTGTTGGTGCATTATTGTAGCATTGAACCCTGGGTCTACCCCTATGCCAACAAATGGTTCCGTTGTCGGGACCGAAAACTATGATTGTTGGGAACTGAGGAACAAGAATCTCTGTGCAAAGATTTGACTGGGGATTGTGAAAGCTCTGTGCGTAGATCTTTGCCCTAGTGCGTAGTGTCCTACTCTATTTATAAATCTTTGTGCTAAAGAAGGAAACCTAATCTGAAGAAAGGAGGTTGGATTTGAAGGAAAGAAGCAATATCTGGAAGCTTTGTGCTCTAAGAAAGGTAAAAGTGAGAATTTATGATTAAAAGAGGTAAGATCTACAAGCTTTGTGCTCTGATAAAGGTAAGAATAGTTAAAAGTTTTAGATCTGGAAGCTTTGTGCTCTGTAGAAGTAAGATAAGTGGAAATTTTTTTTTCTAGAGTATGGATCTAGGTATGTTTAATAGAGTTTGTCCTAGTTTGAAAACTAGGGCATTAATAGATGAAAGAAGGTTTGATATGAGTAGATATGATAAGAATAGTGAAAGATATGTTATACCCATGCATAGAAAGAATGTTTGGACTAATGAATGGATGCAATATCCTGTAAATAAATTGTTGTAGGTTAGATACCATGATCCTAGTGCGTTGTATAGAAGAAGTTGGGGATCATTTAAAAGAAAGAGAGGATTAACTCTCTGTTAGAGTTGCAGAAGACTGGGACATATGGCTAAGGAATTCCCTGGTGGAAGACCTAGTTGCCTTTGTTGTAAATATCTATACCATGAAGTATTAGATTGCCCTAGAATGATTGTTAAGCTTGAAAGAATGAATCTCAATCAAGATAACCCTAAGGCAGATCCAAAAACTGAGATTATGGCAGAATACCAAAAAGGATCTGAGCAAGCATTGCTACAGATGAAAGAAACCCAGAATAACCACCGACATGTCATATTATCATAGATATTCAAAGGAAAAGAATGCATCGAAGCAAGAATAGAAGACTTTGACATTGACTATGTTCTAGATGAGGAAACATAAGTGAATATCATGACAGAGAGAACTTGGGAAGCTATAAGGAAGCCTGTTATGATTCCTTCATTGGGAGGAATAGGGTTATTCTTAGGAAAACTGGTAAACATGTACGGAAGGCTCGCTCAGATACCTATGACCGTTAATGGAACTTCGACGGAGGAAGATTTTGAGATTATTAAATTTGTTGAAGACTGTGCTTCATTTACCATGTTAATAGGAAAACCTTGGATTGACCAAGATCAAGCCAGACGAAAGAAAGAAGAAGAAGTCTTGGAGCAGAAGAAACAAGAGTTAAAATATTTCATGACTAGAAGGATCAAACACTTGATCGAAGAACAGGAGAATAGGTCGAAGTTATTTAACACTAGAAACCTAGATGTCAAAGCTACAAGAACATTAGAAGACTCATAGGAGACTAAAGTACCTATCTCAAATAAAGAAGAGGTGTTACCCCTGAGTCCTAGGAGAAAATCTCAATAGTGCGAAGTAACTAAGACCATAGAAGATAAGAATTAGAATGAAAAATGAACTACCGAGATGAAGCTCACTGGAAAGGAGGCTAGAAAGAAAAGTAAGAAGAGAGCTAAGTTGCAGAAGGTTCCAGAGGGAACTTCACAGACAGAAAATTTGCAGAATTGGAATTTCGTCAGGATATCATAACAGTGACACATGGCACTTCACCATGGCAAAGAAATATAGTTGTTGGGGCTGATATATCCATTCGAATCCCACTCCGAACGGGTCAAAAATAATTTACAGCTCAACACCAGACCGTTGGACCACACCATAACAAACAGAACAAGAGTTAATGAGGCTTCATACCCGTTACAAGCGAACCATTGTCGATTTGCCTACTTATCTCGTCGTGCTATGCATGGAGAACACTTTTCCTAACTGATAATTTGAAGCCCGCGAACTAAGATAATTGTATACAGTGATCATTGTGCTATTACTATTTATTCTAGTGTCATATATAAGTTCATCGTGACCCTGATAATTTGAATCCCAAGCGCGTATGTCCAACGAGCTCACCGCAGTTGAAGAATCAATAACGGAATTTCTCCTCAAATTAATGACTGAAAGAGTCATGTCGGAGAGAGGAGTGACTATAGGTGTACAAGCATCTTCAACGAGAGGATTGTCAACCTCTCCATCCACTACTCGAGCCAGTCCATCCCAGCCAATAAATGAAAAGCGAACTAAGCACAAATATGATCTTATGAATGCCATGATGATTTCGAGTATTTTACCTACCTATCTACCACCCCTGAGCAGCGCAATCAATTGACACAATGTGCCCAGAGAGTTTAAGTATGCTTTGGTCACTACATACCTCCCGAAAGGGATACGTGCAGTGCACGCAGACCAAGATAATATCGCAGTGTTGAATTTTAGCGACTTCAACCTCGATGACAGGAAGGTATATAACATGTTCACCGCACATAAGTATCTAACCAGGACCAAAGGAAAGAACTCGAAGATCGTTCTCCAGTAATGGACCATGAACCTCGTGCAATCCACACTGCTCAATGTCATGAAGATTCCTCACTTTGGAAAGCACCAAGAAGTGAATGCATGCATCAAGCTACTGTTGTCCTGTTACCATGGTGGATAATTATGGTTAAAATGTGGTATCACAGTGGATCTAGCGTTGATCAATTGAATCACAAGGCTAAGCATGCAAGGCCCTGACCCACAATATTTTTACCTGGGAAAATCCATGGATTGCGCTCTTGCACAAAAGATTAAAGACACCTACAGAGATGTAGAGAAGGGCACACGAGGCTACAAGGTAGCTTCCATCTAGAGCGGTGCAGTGTGCCTCACCTGCCAATTGATCGTAGGAAAGTTGGTGTGGAATAATCGACCCACCCAAGTCACTGGTTTCATAATCGACCTCGCAGGGAAGTGCACGGAGGGCCTACAAATGAATTGGGTGAAGTACCTCGTGATCCAGTTGGAACTAGACTAAAAGGAAGCACAAGATTGGGGATATGAATTCCACTTCAATTGGCTTCTTATACTGATCACTTTCATCGCATGGAAGATGTCAAAAGGTGTGACCTTCCCGGACGTCGAGCCCTTTGAACCTCTGGCTGTGAAGTTTAGTATGTTATGGTACTCTAGTGACATGAACAAGAAATGGAAGTCGAATGTCGTGTTCCACACATATTACAACCAGCTAAATAAATCCATCCAGTCTGAGCTGTGTATAACCCTGAACACTCTTCACCATTTCAAATATTTAATGAAGTTCAGTGTGGACCTCCATTTCATCTATATCACAGCATGAGTTGACGAACACAAGGAACAGTTGCATTCTTACTACAAGCTGATGGAGGAGGACTTGAAGGAGATCACCAAGGACTGGTCAACAGACCTCCTCATTCCAGCAAACCCTATGGAGATGTCTGACTTAGACAGTCCAGAAGCAACGCATGATACACATGGACCTAGAAAGATAAAGAAGACTGAAGAGGTCCATGATTTAGACAGCGCATCCATGAATACCACTTCCATCTCAGTAGAGCAAGCAGAATATGGTGGAGATATAGATGGCACATAAGTTCAACAGAAGAAAGGCAAGGTTACACCTTCTAAAGATGAGGAGGACCCCTTGAAGAAAAGGAAGGTTTCCCCTCTGAAACCTTCTTCTAGGAAGAAATCAAAAGAAACCACGACCAAATTTGAGACCACCCTCACCTCAGAAAACTTCGACTTCATCATCGTAGAACTAAATGATGCTTCTTTGGAGATAGTAGAGAAGCAATAAGCTAAGCAAGAGGAGGTGTTCAATCAGATTAAGGACGAGCTCCAAGGGGTGCAGCAGGCATTACAGTCCAAGCGCGCAGTTTCTACTGCGTCTATGTCAGCAGGAACAACAGAATTAGGTGATGAGCCAGCTCAACTACACCGCATTGTTGATACAATCGAAGCTCGCTTTCAACGAGCTCAGGAAGAGACAACACAAACCACCCAAGATTTAGCACAAGTATAGAAAGACCTTGAGGAGAAACGCAATGCTGCAGAATGGGAAAATATTGCTCTGCAAGCGAAGTGGGATGAAGAAAAAGCACAGTTATAGCAAAGAAATGAATGGTTTCTCGTTGAGCAACTCGAAGTAAAGGAAATGGTTCACAGAGAACTTCACTCTATGACAATTGTCGAAGTAAAGGTCGAAGAAAAAGTTCCATAGAAGGTGGCACAACTTGAAGAGGTAATCTAGCAACTCCAACAATGCATAGCAGACTTGGAACTCTGCACTGTACCCAAGACCTCTCAAGATATAAGAGACCTAAGGGAAGCAACTGCCCACAGTGCAGTTGACATATTAAAATCTCTTGCCTTGGAGTGCAAGCAGTTAAGTAACCAAAGAGCCCAGACATATGAGAACCTCACCGAGAACCCAAAGTTTCAGGCATTGGAATCACAGCTCAAGGATGAAAAACAGCATGCAGACACACTATAAGCACAGTTGAAGGCCCTGTCAGTCATAGAAAGAATGAAGAGGTCTTATGAGCAACTCACATCCCAGTAGAAGATCCATACGATCCAGAGCAAAGTTATGGAAGTTAATCAACGACTCCAACCTACGCAAGATAAGGCATGTCAGTTTTTTACAGAGGTTGAAAGTCAAGGAGCATAGCTAGAACGGGTCATTAAAGCAGCAGAACAACACCTAGAAGGGCTAGTAAAAGACGTAGTGATCCAGGAGTTCATTGAGCAAGAGGTCGTCGCACAGCAGCAGGTCGAAGCACCTCGAGCCAATATCGAGGCCTTCGAAGCATAACTAGTCAGATTAGAGTGACTCAGAACGAGTCACAAGTGAGTGTTGGGGGCATGTTGGCCCTTGACCAAGTTTTGGGAGATTCTTGGTCATAGTGACTTATTTTGGCACTTCAACACCCTGTCGAAGGAGGAGCGCAAGACGAAGTGTAGATCACAGGATCTCGACCCACTTTTGGGTCCTTTTTGGGTTTTTGGGATAATGTTACAGGAATGGGATGTGGGCCCATGGGTTTACCCATGTTTAGGCCTATTTTGTATGTATAAATAGAAGGATAGGAAATGTAATTCAAAGGGGGAATCGGCATCTATGTGATGTATTTTAAGTGCAAGTAGAGTTTTGTAAGGGCTTTGTGCATTATGTGTAAGACTTGTAGAGCTGAGTGCAAGTCCCTGTGCGATACTATAGATGGATTTGTGTTGTAATGCAAGGAAGAAGGATATAGCGAGCTACGCAGATATTTTGTCTTGTGCGGAGCAAGGATTTTGAGGCTCTGTGCTTGTAACCGATTGACTGAAGACTATAAATAAGAAGAGTTGGTGTACATATCCCTAGGGTGGGGGTGAACCACGTAAATCCTATGTTATGATGCTTTGTGCTTTGTCTTAATGTGTTTATGTCTTTATTTGCTAAAGTTATTTAAGAGGATTATATAGATCTGCTTATGCTTAGTGATAATGATGTATAAGAATGTTAGATCTAATCTATATGAATGTGTTGAGTGCTTGATCTGCTAGATCTGACCTATCTATTGATTCTAAGTGCTTTATATCAGTGTGAATGCTGCGAAGCCCTATTTTATTAGCGAAGTGGATATTGCTTACATATTGAGGAACTGACAGTGTTGAGTGCTTTATTAAGTAGTACAATCATAGATCTGTGTCCCAGCTAAGGTTGCAAAAACTTGAGTCTTGCAACCACCCCTACCTCTACCTCGGGTGAGAATTCATCTACTTCGCAGGTGTTTCCGAAAGGGTCGGTAGTTAGGGATTTGTTGGTGCGTTGTTGTAGCGTTGAACCCTGGGTATGCCCCTATGCCAACAAAGAATATGGCGGTGTAGAAAAGGGAAAGCGAGGCTACAAGGTAGTCTCCATACAGGATGGCACATTGCACCTAGATTGTCAAATTATAGCTAGTAATCTCATCAGAAAGAATCGTTCAATGCAGGTCACTGGATTTGTAGTAGACCTCGTAGGGAAGTGCGTAGAAGGCATGCAAATTAACTAGGCGAGTTACCTCATCAACGAGTTGTAGAAGAACTGTCACGAAGCACAAGATCAGGAATATGAGTTTCATTTTAGTTGGCTACTGGTATTGATCTCATTTGTCACTTGGAAAATGTCAGAAGGAGAAGCCTTCCCAAAATTTGAGCCATCGGAGCCATTGGCCGCAAGGTTCTCCACCTTGTGGTATACAAATGATATGGCGAAGAAGTGGAAATCAAACGCGGTGTTCCATGATTACTACCTATAGTTGAAGCATGCTATTGAAGCATTCTCATGAATGACACCCAACACTTTGCATCAATACAGGTCGCTAGCGAATTTTTGCACAGATCAACACTTTATCCACATCACTACGCGCAGGGATGAAAGTAAGGAGGAGATGTAGTCCTATTACAATATGATTGACAAAGACATGGAGGAGATAACCAAAGAATGGCCAACAAAGTTCCTTGTACCGGTGGAAGATGCATAACTCTCTGACCCCGACATCATAGGAAGTCCATTGGTCACCTGGGTCGAGCAGGATGGACAAGCTAGCGTGAAGAAAAAAAAAGAAAAAGGAGGAAGTCCAAAACACAGAAACTAATGAGGAGGACAATGCATCAGAGGAAAGTAGACCTGATTCACCCACAGGAGGAGGAGCAGACAAAGTGAACCAAGAAGAAGGGGAAGTTACACCACCAAAGGATCCCTTTACATAGGCCAAAACATCAAAGAAAAGGAAGGTTTCTCCGCAGAAACCCTCAGCAAGAAAGAAGACCTGAGCCAATAAACCCTAGCCAAAGAATGTGCTCACAGTGGACGATGTCGATCTCATCATCGTAGTCATGGAAGATTCTTCAGAGGATATCTTGCAGAAACATGGAGCAAAGCAGGAGACGATGTATGACAGAATCGAGAAGGATCTAAAAGACATACAGCAAGCCATCTACTCGAGTCTTGCAATGCCTACTACACCTCCTTCGTCCAAGATTGTAGAATTGTGGGACGAGCCTCCCCAATTACAAAGATTGGCAGATGCAACAGAGGCTCGACTTCATCAATCCCAAGAAGGAAAGGAACAAGCTACAGAATCCTTGAAGCAAGAAAAAGAGGAGGTCTTAGAGAAACTTCGAGCTACGCAGAAGGATAAAGATGAAATTCGAGCGATGATCGAGGAGGACAAAGAAAAGATGCAGAAAGAAAAATACCAGCTACTTGAAGAGCAGACTGTGGTCAAAGAAGCAGTGACTAAAGCACTTCACTCTTTGATGGACTTGGCACGGGAGGAATAAGAGTTAGTCGAGATACAAGTGGGGAATCTCGTTGAAGCCATTCAGCAGCTTCAAGCAAGAGTAATGGAGCTAGAAATCCAAGCAGTGTCAATCACTCCATAAGAAGTTCGCGATCAGAGGGAATAAATTGCCAAAAGCATAGCAGAAATATTCAAGGCACTCACCTTAGAGTGTAAGAAACTAAGTGATTGGATTGCACAGACCTATGAGCACCTTTCAGAAGATCCATACCTGAAGAAACTGGAAGCACAACTCCAGGAGGCAAATTAGTAGGCATCCACCGTGCAAGTGCAAATGAAGTTGCTTACTACAGTTGAGAAAATGAAGCGATCACAGGAACAACCTGCAGTCTAGTACAAGGTTACTACCATCTAGAGAAAATTCATGGAGGTGACACAGAGACTCCAGCTAGTGTAGGACAAAGCCTGCATGTTTTTTGAAGAGATTGAAGGCCAAGGCTCGTAGCTAGACCAAGTAGTTGCGACAGTGGAACAGCGCCCGGAAGGGCCTATTACAAAGAAATCAATTCAAGAGTCCGTCGAGCATTAGGCTCTAACAAAGCAGTAAATTGAAGCAGCTCGAGCTAAGATCGAGGCCATCGAAGAATCACTGCCCAGATCTAAGTGACTCGAGATGAGTCACAGGTGAGTGTTACAGGCCTGTTGGCCCTTGACCAAGTTTTGAGGAAACATTGGTCATGTTTGACCACTTTTGGGACTTCAACAGGCTAGTCAAAGATGGAGCGCCCAAGCGAAGCGGAGATCACAGGATCTCACTTATTTTGTGTACCCAACAAGGGGTTCATTAGGGTTTTTTTATTAGGGTTTTGGGATGTCGTCCCATGTGTTTACCCATGATTAGGCCTTATTGTCATTGTATAAATAAGTAGTAGCTAAGCAATGTAGATTTCCATTTTCTTAGTGTGTGACTACTAGTAGGGTTGGCTATGTGCAAAGAGTATGTTTGGCTTAGTGCAAGAGATTGTAAGTTTCTTTGTGAAATCTAGTTGTGTAAAGTAAGGCTTTGTGCGAACAGACTGTGTAGGAGTTGTCTCTGTGCCTTGACCTAGTTTTCGGAAGGAGGATCTAGTGCGCAGCTCGCAGATCTCATGTCCTCTACGAAGTTAGGCTCTATGGATTTGTGCACAGGAGAAGATGAATGTAAGAAGATTGGAGACTGATAAAGAAGAAGAAGAATAAGTTGGTGGACGTAGCCCCACACTGGGATGAACCACGTATATCCTGTGTCTTGATATGCTTTGTGCAATGTTGTTTATGTGATTATTTTCTTAGTGTTGTTGATTTTATGTATAATGAATGCATCTGATGTTGCAACTTAGTGCTTATTGATGTGAATGAATGATAGATATGAGCTAATTCTATGTGCTAAGTTATGGAAAGTACTCGATCTGTATTTTTATTGCATTGATCTATAATAATGGTTAACCTGCTATGTGAATAAGGTTCAAGAACTAATGCATATTGTTGGATAAGTGCTATGTTAAGTGTTGTAATCACATATCTATGTCCCAACTTGGTTGTATACACCTGAGTCCTGCAACCCCCCCTTCCTCTACCTCGGGTGAGACTTCATCTACTTCACAGGTGTTGCCAAAAGGGCCGGTAGTTAGGGTTTTTTTGGTGTGTTGTTGAAGCATTGAACCCTGGGTCTGCCCCTGTTCCAACAGGACCAAAGGAAAACAACCTCTTTGTGGAAAACAACTTCATCATGGTGTCATCGTGGATAGTATTTAGGTCTGCCATAAAATCCTTGAAATCCCAAATATGTTGAGCATATTGATGAGGTTGTCCATTGAAGGTTGGGATTTGCTCAAGCAACTTCAATGGAGGAGGTTCATTTGGATGCCCAAGAATTTCCAAGAAATCCAAATGTCCAAAGGTAACATCCATATTTTACTTGAAATATTCAATAGAGATTATCATTGAAGACTAAGGCCCTACAAGAAGGGGTCCTCAAGGGAGAAACCTTCATCGACAATATCAACTATATATTAATGAATGTACTCAATCAGGATGATATTTTGTATCGGTTGATTAGTGATGTTTGTTTAGTGATGTGTATGATTATTGATTAGTGATGTGTATGTTTAGTGATGTGTATGATTAGTGATCTTTGTTTACATGCCAAAATCTTGGTCTTTTGATGTTATACAAAGAAAAAATTGGGTCTTTTATGTTGAACTTATACAACCATCCTTGTGATAGGTAGTTGTCTTACACCAAATTAACATGTATATCTCATTTCTAAATCAAAACGTTGAGAGGGATCTTTGAAACCAGGGTAATCTTTGAGCTTATTCTTTTGGAAAATGTGAGAAACTTGTTTAAGGATGCAAGTGGTAATCTATGGAAGTAGACCTTTTTTTTGAATTTTTATCAACTAATGGAGAATATTCTACTGAATTCTTTAAAAAAATAGTATTTGATAGAGAATACATAAATTAAATCATAACTATGGAATTTTGTTTTGGTAACTTTGCAAGAATTTTTGAAGGTAATATATCATGAAATTGTTGAGATGGAAATATTAACACGACCTAGAATATGATGCACATAATTAATCACAACAACTAAGATGAACATGAGAATCTTATTATTGTTTTCTAAAGGTATTTACACTAAATATTGGGTGAGTGCATCTCATTATTTAGAGTATTGTAAAACTAGACATAGATAATTATTCCTAAGGTTGACATCTACAAGTGTGAGATTTGGGACTTGCTTGGTAAGTTACAAGATCTTTTTCATTAATTTTGTTTTTCCTTGTAAATGCTTATTGATTTGAATCATGTTTGCAACTAAAAATATAGATAAATTTATGTTGTTAATTGTTTCTTTAAAATATTACAAATATTGTTAAATAATTTTCTCATTAAAACCCTAAACAATGTCCTAAAATTTTCAGTGTAAGAGTTTGTTGCGACATTTCCAGTGAAGCTACTTACTATAATTATAATAGTAAATACCATAAAATTGGACTGATTCAAATTGGATTGAATGAAAATATTTTTTTCTCTTCCAAACATTGTGCCCTATTTCTCGAATAGACTAGTTTATACATGAATATTTCCTCTTGATGAAAACAAATGTGAAGCCTCAACATTATCACTAGTACCTCATTTTTTTGTGAATCAATGCATTTTTTGTTTTCCTCAATTTGAGAGTTAGGCTATGTATTTCCTAAGAAAATCATTTAATTTAAAATATAATAAAATATATTAAACTTCTGAAATTTTCAAAATAGATCATTTATTTGAATCTACGTTGTCCTTAGTGTGGTTTGACCTTAGTAACCTCTCCTACTTTGGGGGGAGAGATATCATGTCTGGTTCATACCCACTTGAGTTAACTCTTAGGGATTTCTTTCATGTAACCATGTAGGGGAAACCCTAGAAAACTTCACCACATTTGATTGGTGATAAATAGGGAAACCATTAATGTTGAATATAGTATGATTGATCTGACAAGAACATCAACTATCAAATTACAGAGTTTGAATAGTATATCACAGAGGTATTCAACCTAGGGATTTGACCTTGATACCTCTTGCTTGTAAATCATGGTACTCAACCACTTAAGCTAATCCACCAGAGAGTTTTTACATATAACAATGGATGGGAAACCATCAAACACTTAATCATTTTTTATGGGTGATAACCAAGGTAAACCATCAGCCTTGATTATGGATCTTAATCCTAATGGGATCAAGACCATGAAACCTATGACCTACATTACTTTAGGGGGGGAGATTTTATGTCTAGATCATGACTAGTTGAACTAACCTTTAGGGATTTTCATGAAGAGACCCAATCAATAATTCTCTTTGTATCAACATAACACAACACATTACACATGTGTTCTACAAATTCAACAACAAATTTAACATCAATCAAAAAATTATCATCCAAAACCCTAGACCTTACCTTAGTTTCTACATTTGATATAGATTGCTTCCAATGTTTCCATGTCATTGATAATTATGGAAGCTAAATCATCCTTCGCCTCAAATGGCCATTGAAGATCAATGTAGTGAGTGACAAATCTTTTATCTTTGGAAAACTTACAATATATGGCTTGTGAATGTTGGTGGTTACATATAGAACTTAGGTTTTTGCGACTAATTCCGTTTATCACCCAAATCCAATCAAGTTAGTTGATTCCATTCGATGAATTACTCAAAGAATGTATAGTTCAGTGTCCAAAAAATAGGCATGTACTTCTTTTGGATCATCAGTGCTACTACGTTGCAAATGGGTATTCTATTTATGATAACTTTGAAAACATTAGATAGCACCACCTACTTGGTGGCTTGCATAATCAGTTCTTCAAGAACAATGTGTTATTCTTAAGAAGTTAAAGAATGAGAAGAAGATACAAAAAAAATATCTAGAACAACTTGTCAACAAAGAAACGTTGATTGGCAATCACTGATAAGTTGAATCGGGAATTCATCATCGATGCAATCAAAGTTGAAAAATAGAGTGAATATTTCTAGCAAGGCATTAATTGATAAAATGACACTCACAAATCTAGTTACAATTTAAGGTCCCTGTGTCATCATTGATTATCTTAGTGTATCAAAAAGAAAACCCTATCATCACCTAAATCACAAATTTAATCACATAAAAAATTAGTTTTCATTTCTAAATATCATAATGCTAATTCAACTCATTTCCAAAGATATATCAAGAATCACAATTAAAGAAGTCCTAATAAAATATTGCATGATACAAATTTATCCTAGCAATGAGAAAGAAAGCATGTGTCCATTACATAGTCAATCAACCTTAAGGAATGACACGACAACACAAGTTTGCATTCAATCACAAACTAGCAATGGAGAATGATATGTCCATAAACTATATAAATTCCAATATAAAGTCCATAAACTACAAAGTGCAATTTATATAATAGTTCTTTGTTCTAACCCTATAATCAAAGAAAAAATCATCTTGACCAATTTGTTCTCAATTCATATCAAATGTGCTAGTGACATATTTTCAAGAATGGAATTATGATCTTCTATCGATAATTTCCATTGTCGATTCTTGGACTTTTTCCTAGTCTTCACTGGCTTCAACTGTAATCAGGTTGCTATGACCAAATGAATGTACTGAGCACATATAACATATGGCTCGTAGTCTTGAAAAATAATATGGTCATTACATTTCCTTACTTCTGTAAAAAAATGTCCCATTAAAAAAATTGAACCCACTGCATACGTATAATTTGACGGATCTTTAAATTCCTGCATCAACATGGTTTTTGACCTAGTGCATCTCAATAAATAATAATGCACTTTTTTTGGATTATCTATCGGTGCAATGATAGAAAATACATCACCTTCTCTAACCATATCATAAACATGATCATAATCCTTGTCAATCACAACCACTTCATTGTCACACTCTACATCGGTGATATTTCCAAATGGGGGCAATGGTGTCAATTATTGGTGTATCCATGGTTTGACAAAATTTTTAGTTTGGTTTTGACACTCATCGAAGGACTTTACATCGTTAATACATGCAAGACAAAAGCATGAGTACTTTCATTTCTCGATTGTGTGTATATTTTCTGTTTTTTATTCCTAATGGAGTGTACGCCCCTTGTTTTAGGGATTGAAGAACAATTATATGGAATTGATCTGTCAACATCTCCCATTGCAATATTCCATAAGAACATGTTCAATATAAACACATAAGTCATGCAAATCAAATTTCACATTTAAATAAAAATAAACTGTTTTTTCATAATTTAAATAAAAATACTCATGTACATCTAAACATATTAACTAATTGCATTTGAAAACATTAAGGGTCATTGAAAAAATCACATACCTTCTCACATTATCCATCCTTTCATTGAATTCATGGCTTAAATTTTGCTTGCACCAATTAACAACATTGTTTGAATTTGTTAAGAAAGAAGCAGAGTGATTCATTTTATATCTCCTAAGTGCACATTTTGTGCAAGCCCCAACACCATCATGTTCTCCTTTTCCATGTCTCATTTCAAAAAAGCTCCATGTGTGGCAAACATTTGTTTTATTATGAAGGAGAGACAACCATAAGAATGAGCATGCCAATTTAACATGACCAGCACAACCATCTAACCACACCCAATGCTCTTTAAAAGTAACCCCTCGTCTTGATAATTCTTTATAAACCATATTAAAACAATGTTGGACAAAACATGTATCATGTGTACGATCATCACTGATGTAGAAATGATACTCTTTAATCACTTCACGATTATTTTCATTTCTATCAAAACGATCGACATGAAGCTCTACATGTTTGTACAAAATATGCACAGGTATAGATACATGGTTTGAAGGATAATACTCACTTTGCATTTCCTTTTGCAGAGTGAAAGTGTAATTTTCAGCAATACAAACAAATCATAATATTGTTCCTTTTGGAAATACATCTCATGATTTCTTGAACTGTAAGTCCTGCCATCGTGTTGTATGAGAGTGCTTGATATATCTGTATATTTTCTCCTTGAACAACTCCATAAAATATGTCACAAAGATATCATCTTCAACTAAATCAATCTTTCTTGATGTTGTTGTTGAATCTGTAATAGGAGTATAATCAACATATTCATATATATTCCATTTCACAATGCGATTTGAAAATTGAGGATCATTTGGATCAATGGGGTATTTAGCATCAAAAAGGGGCAAATGAGAACATTCTTCACATTTTCTACCACCGACGTGTTGTTTCTTTTAGAATACTTGATCATTATCTCGTCCACATTATATTCTAGATACAAATTCATGAACACTCGAAGGAGGGGGGTCATTTGGTCAACACTGTATGTCAAGATTTAGAAATGTCTTATAATATAATTCGAATTATACATGGTATCAACAAAAACATGTTTCGCAAACAACCGATGGGCCTGACATATCATGGTTTAAGCTTCACAAATGTGCTAAGGGAAATCTTGACACCAACATTACTCTCCATAAAAAATTTGAACATTTCCACTTGAGTGACCTCTGTTATGTGTTTGGCATGAGTTTCATAGTTCCCTTTAGATATACTATGTCGCATAACATCGTTTTTCATTTGGTAAGACACAAGATTTTAAATTCCAAAACTCTTTCACCATGTCCCTCACATTATATGGAAGTCTATATTGATAAGGTTTCCTACAGATAACAACCCAACATGCAACTTCATCATCCTCATCTAATTGAACCCTAACATTTTTATGCTTCCATAAAAAATTTCTTGATGTTTTTAACATTCTTGCAGTCATAGCCAACAAACGATCAATTGCAGTGTTTTTTTCCACAACCCCCATTAGCAATGTTTTACGAGCAACCACTAAATCATGAGATCGTTTCCTTGCAAGTTTGGTAAGGGCTGAGGTCAAATTTTTGATACCATCTCATTTGTTTTAACCTCTTTGACACTTTTAATTCCCAATAATTTAATTGCATTTCTTAGACATTTTTTCTTTAACAATCTCTGTAACAATTGAGCTTGTGTTGTGATAGGAATACCTTCAAGATAAATTTTGAGTATCTTTTTTTCTTTATATCAAGTTGTATGATCATGCATCAGATGTCCCAATTCTTCAATTTTACTTGAATCTGTATTCTCCAAAAATTTGTCGTCAATGACGATATTGTTGCAACTTCCAATTAATCTTTGTCAATTGATAGATATGGTAGGATGTTGTAAGTTGGATGTTGACCCTGAATGAAAATAAATAAATTTATAAGATTGTGAAATTTCAAATCAATTATATACTTGTATTAAATACAATTTTATAAACATAAAAAATTATATACTCACCAATCATGGTCTCAGTATCAATGTTTCCCATCATTTGCTCCATATTTGTCATTTCCTCATCACCTTCATGTTCTTCATTTATTTCATCAACATGTTCCTCGACATTTTTCATTCCTTCATCACCACCATGTGCCTCCACATTTTTCAATTCTTTGTCACCGCCATGTGCCTCCACATTTTTCATTTCTTCATCACCATCATGTGCCTCCACATTTCTTTCCATTGCTCTTTTTTCTCTTAGCTTTCTCATGTTTTAACGTTTTCTATATTTCCTTTCCTGTCCATCAATTCTGGTGCGACCATGTTTTGTTGCACATTTATTTTGGGTCCCCACGTTGAAAGAATTAAAAACCTAAAATCGTAGTAGCATTTTGGATATAAAATTGTACAACTAATGAAACAAATTGCAATATGACATGAAAACAAAACCAAATTCACAATATATCGTTTTATAAAAATAAGAGTATTATGCTAAAACCAAATTCACCATATATCCCTTATATAAAAAAATGTGATATGACAAAACAAAATTTACAATATGTTTCTTAAAAAAACAATAATATGTCAAAACCAAATTTGAATTTGTCCTTTAAAAACACAAATATTAATATGCTAAAACCAATTTTACAATGTCTTTTTAAAAAAATCAGTAATATGTAAAAACCAAGTTTATAATATTTGCCCTTAAAAAGAAAATGAGAAAATATACCCTTTGTAAAAAAAATTATAATATGAAAAAGTTTAAAACCTCCATAAGAAAAATAGAAAATATCTTAGAACTTTTTTTCACACTGAAAATATTCAAACTTGAACTTGTTTTTCAGACTTGCGAAGGTGAATGATGGAAATAAACTTTCGGGCGAGGGATTATATAGTACTCTTGGGCGATAAATTACAAAATTCAGTCAGGAATCTCGACGATAAATTACAGAATCTCATCAGGAATCTTAGGCAATTAATATGCCGGCCCCTAAAAGATTCTCGGGGAATTATGTAATAAATCTCTCGCCTAAGAGTTTGTTTATACTTTTAGTCGAGAGTTGAAACAAACTCTAGAGAGAGAGTTTTGTTTAACCACGGGTTAATTTTTGGGCCAAAAAACTATCGCTCGAGAAATTAGTAAATTTCTTGGCCGAGACATATTCTCGACCGAGAGTTTCTGGTTCACGAATACAATGAGCACTTCTATAGTTTTCTGAAATTTGTTACTTGAGTAAGGTGGAAACCCTGCTAAATCTAAGAATTACATGTTGTATTTTATACCAATAGATTCATAATTGAATCTACTTTCTCATGGTGTAAGAATTTTTTAATTTCATTTGGGATTTCTATTTTTTACTATTTTTCTTCTAAACTTTATCATCAGGAAATTTAGTGAGCTAAAAAATAGTCACAATGACAACACCAAAAAAATGTAAGAACTCACAAGGATGTTCCTTGCACAGTCCTCTTCAAAAGGGTATTTTTAGTTTGTTTGAAAAGAGTCACATTTTAATGAAAATGTGAGGACACCAACATGTGTCAATAAGGCACCATTTTTTAAACATATGTTATTTCGATAAATAATAAAAAATAGTGCTTAAGTCTGAAAATACTCAACATATAGTCCACTGCCAAGTACGAACTATGTAGATTATGAGCATACATTTGGTTTCCATAAAATGAATAACCATCTCTATAAAAAAATGAGGGGCACACAAGTCACTCATTATCTATACCTAAAATTTTAAATTCTATGTCATTGGTGACCCTCACATTTGTCCCACTATATGTCCATAAACAAATTTAAAAATAATATGAGTACGAAGCTAATATAATTATTTATAACTCTTATGTTTACTTCAAGGTGAAATTCCTAAGGGAGATATGGGTTTGAAGGGGTTGAATTTGAAAAACATAAAATTTACAGTTTTTTTGTCAAAAAACAAGCAAAAAGTGTTTCCCAACTTCATGTTTTCACCCAGACACATTCAGTGAGACAGGGAGGGGGGAAAAAAGTTAAGGGGAGAGGGGTAGATGCAAGAGAGAGGGGGGGGATAGGGAGAGAGGGAAAGAGGGAGAGATCCAAAAAGAAAAGAGAGAGAGAGAGAGAGAGAGAGAGAGAGAGAGAGAGAGAGAGAGAGAGAGGTGATTGAGATTTCTTATATAGTTAGTCAGAAAAAACAAGGATATTGTAGAAAAAAAATGATTTTTTAAGTTTGTTTTCAAGTTATAAAAGTTATTCAAAGTTATTTTTGAAGTTAGATTTTTCTATGCTACCCAAGATGACATATTTGGCTCAAATGGAGGAAAAAAGGAATTATAATATCAAATGGCCAATTCTTCATATTCCAACGCATTTTGTATCTTTGGAACTCCTTCAAGTTCTCTCATGCCAATTGCAATACGTCTAGATTTTATTGATAATTCATTTATCTCATTTAATTTATATTATGTATGTAGGTCCAGTTTAATAATTTTTCATTTAATTTTGTAGGATCAAGATTCATGATCAAGTTCAGATGCTCAAGATATTCCCATGGTCCCAAAATTTCACAAGCTCTTATCAAGCGAAAAATATCGCAAGAAGATGTTTTGAAAATGGACAACTTATTTACCCTACCAATCCTAACTTTCCATCTTACATCAAACATCATGGGTCAACAATATTACATCGTGAATTGGATCTCTTTTATGTAGACAACCCCATAGGGTGTAAGAAAACGATGATTGAGTAATTTTGTTTTTGGATTCTCAATGGAACTAATGTAAGTGTATTGCTTAATTTGACATTTGTTTTATAAAGGGGTTGGTTTCATGTGTATTATTGGGAAAACAATGTTGATTCTTCTAATAAGCGTTTGGTATAATGTTTGAGCATATTAGAAGAATTGTGTTACTAATATTATCGATGTAATTTTCAATAGTTTTACAATCGTGATTTTGATGACGAGCGACATGTCCACCATCTATTGTTGCACCCCACTACAATTTCAAGTCCCAAGCTTGCTGCTAAACGAAAAAAATTCATAGAGGAAGCATACCGAGAATGATCGAAACAACAACCTATTCAATTCCCAATACATCTTGAGTCACCAATTCAAAACCTCAACAATAACACTAGTTCTTCACATGTTGAGGATGAAGGCAATTATATAGAGGTTGGTATGGATGATTTCTTGTGGGATACCCAATCTATGGAGGGAACGTTGTTAGATGCATTCCAACAAAATGAATTTGGGGATGACACTAATGTCATAGATACCTTCTACGAAAACCTGAAATTTTCTTCCACCACTCCTCTATTTGGTCCAATACAGGGGTCTGCAAGGTCTACCCAACTAGGGAAAACAATGTTACTATGCAACTTGAAATCAATGTATGGTATGTGAGATGCATGTTTCTCGGCACTTTTGAGGTAACTAACCATTAAGTCCCCTAAATTTTTAAGGAACCTTGTCACACAATGAAGGAAGAAAAGGGTTAATTTTATACATGCTTAATGATCGTGTACATTTCTATTGCCCACTAATTGCAGTTTACTCAAAGATAAGGTACTTCTTAGTGATAATGTCTTACCCAATAGTTGCACAGAGGCAAAGCAAATGCTAAAAATGTTAGGTGTTGAGTACATATCATACCACACATGTTTGAATGAATGTATTCTATACATAAATGAATATGAGAACAAAGAGATATGTTCATAATTTGGGCATGGCATGTACCATAAATCAAAAAACAAGGTTAAGGCACATGGTCCTCCTCATAAGATATTGAGGCACATGCACATAATTCCAGGAATTCAAAGGCTCTTTAGTTGCAAACAATTAGCCATGTTGCAGGGGTGGCATGCATCACATAGAAGTGAGACAAGGTTATGTGAATCTCGTCAGATTCAATATCCATGAAGCATATAGAGGATACATGGCCTGAGACATTCAAGGATGAAGTATGGAGCCTTTGATTGAGAAAATATATGGATGGAGTTAGCCCGTATTCCCTCCAAAATGACAACTATTTTGTTTGGCCAGTGGTAGTGATCAATAAAAATATCCCCCCATGGTTATCCATGAAGAATGAACATATTATGTTGGATAATATACTCCTAGGTAGAATACAAGTGAAGATAAGGGATGTCTACCTCCAACCACTAATCTATGAATTTAAGTAATTATGGGAAGGGATACATGTATATGATGTATCAAGACCCATCTCAATGGAGAGATATTTTATGTTGTATGGCATATGTGCGTACACCATGCATGATTATCAAAAGACTATGAGTTTTCTTTGGTAAGACTGTTCATCTATTTTTTCATATATGTAATTTTATTTGGAATACTTCATTTGGTTCAGCTATATTATTGACACCAACATGTTATGTATACGATAACATTGTAGGTCTTGAAACAAAAGGGTATCATGGATGTAAATGTTATGTACCTTCTATAAAGTCTAGTTGGTCCAACCACCTACAAAATCCAATGTACAAATGTTTGAGGGTATTCCTCCCAGAAGACCATGGTAACACCTTATTTTCCACAATATGTAAATATATGTCTACATGTTGCCATGAGCCATTGATAGTATGTGTAACATTATGGACCTTGATGAATAATTAAAACAACAAAATGCATTTTGATGATAATTAAAAGAAAATTTGTTGATGGGTGGAGCATTTACATAGAAATGATGCCATGAAAGGGAATGGTGAGGGGGAAACCTTATTGGTTGAGATGGCCCTTACTAGGCAGTACCCTGTTGAATTTCAAATATTCAAACCTAGAACAGTCCTTTGTACCAGAATGTTTATTTACCAGTCAAGCTAGTGGTTGGGTGGTCCTCCTCAAAAATCAATGAGAGAATGGTAAAAGTACCCATCTGGAATTTTCTGATCTGACCCAAAATTTTTGGGGATTTGACCATGAAATATTGTTGCATAAGACAATAAAATGAGGAAAATTTGTGGATAGAGGAGAGAGGACACACACGGTTGGGTTTGGGGACCAAATCTGAGTGGAGAAGAGTGTGTTAGACTTCTTTGGTTCTTATAAAATAGAGGGAAGTCAAGTTCTATGTGTTTTGGGTAAGAAGATAGAAAATGCATTCTCTAAACCAAGCTGCTAAACAGGGCTGCAAATTTTGGGTATTTATTTGTGACTCCCTAAGTCAAGAACAGGTCCCCTTTCCTTGTGGAATAGGATATATATCTTGCTATATTATATTGATGAAGGAGAGTGGTATTCATCTTTTTATTTATGTTAATGAGTGACAATATCTCGTCATGGAATCATCTTCTGGATAGGGGTGGCCAGCTACAAGGATGAGCAAAAGAAAGTTGTGCCTATGGTTGGGGGGAAAGAGGTTCACCCAGCAGTAGTTTCCAATCTACTTTTAATTCTCAGATAAGTGTTTTAGTAGTTTTCATATGCCATGATAAATTCCTTAATGCTATGGAATTTATGTTTTGGTTGTAAGAAGAAATTGGTGTTTTGTTATAGTGCTAAAATTGTTACTCTGGGTGCTTGGTTGATTGAAAAATCTGAAGAGAGTTGTGTAAAATATATATTTTTTATTTTCCCTCTAACTATATTTGTTTTTATAGACTGATGTAAGAATTTATTTGTAACTATGAGTAAGAGAAAAAATTTGGTTGGGCAATTGTAGTTCATTTGTGTGAATATATCTCATGGGTTAGTAGTGATGACTAAGTTGTCAAAGTATTCACAGAACATTTGAAGTTAAGAATGTATGATATTTATTAAATGAATGATGTCCTCCATAATATTGAAGTTATATATCAATTTTTTGGAGGTGACATGTCCCTAGTTAAAGATTAAGCTTTATGACCTTCTTGGAAAGTTTAGTTGAATGTTAAATATTTTTTGGAAGCATGGGTAAAATACCTTAGCTTCCAGCCAACATAATGAGCATGACAAGGGGGATTCATGGAATGAAATATTGACCATGAATTTTGTCTCATAATCTTAGCCAAATTAGTAGAGAGGATAAGGTATTTTAATATGAGGAATGCACAAAACAAAATGGAATTAAGAATTATGTGTTTTGTATTTAAATTAAGTCTTGCTAAGACATGGTAAGAATGGACTGGATTTACTTAGTAAAATCATTTCCAAAGGAAAATACTTGAAATGGTGGCTCTTCCCTAAAAAGTAGTAAATATTTACATGAGGTGTTTAGTAAGTTCTGGTAAAAAAAACATTTTTACTATGGAAAATTTTATTCCCAAGAGAATTTATTTTACTGGAAATAAATTCCAATGAATATATATATAAGACAATATGATTTTTTAAGGTTATACATATAATTCTTGTAGTGATTGTGGGGGTCTGCGGCTAGGGTTTCCTCAGCCGCAAGCCCCTCCCCTCCCTTCATTCTCTCCTCCCCTTCGTCAGTCGTCTCCTCTTCGTTTGCAGTGGGGATCGTCCTAAGACCTCTATTTTTATTCTCGCACCAATAATATTGGAGAGGATGGGAGTTATATATTCTTCTGGCCATAGATCGTTTGCAATGGGGGGTCTATTGCTCACGCCATCGATAGACGGGCTACTCATTTTTTTCTTTTTTTGCTCTGCTTGTTATTTCCTGAGGGGATCTGGTTCCATTTGGGTCTCCTATGGTGTTTCCTTTGTGCTTTGGGTTGTAGACCTTGGTTCTGGGGTGCGAAGTGATGTTGGCATCCAAATTATGTGTCCTCCATGAGGTGTGGACCTGGAGTCGCCTAGCTCTTAAGATCTTCTCTTTGCCTTGATCGCTCTTTTCTAGCTTGGTTCGTGGAGGCCAGATCTGGGTGTGGATCTAGATCTGGTGTGATGTAACGTAGTTGGTTACAACTTACTCCTGATGAGTGTTTCGTGGTGGTTTACTCTGGGCATGGAGTTGGTACTCTTTAGATCATTTTTTATATGTGATGCATCTACTTTATTCTCGAAATATCTCATCTGATCTTCTTGGCGCATCTTTTGTTGTCTGCAAGGGTTTTGGTCCTCTATATCTTCAACCTCTTGTGTGCGTGGAGATGTTTTCTTGAATTTTTTTTAGGGTTTGGCCCTCACCATGCCATACCTGCCAGTTTGTTCAGGGCTTGATGCAAAGTCAGGGCCTTCTCGTTGTCTTGGTGTCTGGGATCCCCTGCACCCCCTTTTGATCTATCTTGAGGAGTGATTTATTGGGTATTTCTTCTTATTTATGGTGGGGTCTATTTTAGATCTTTTGAGGTCCATCTCACAGGTGTGCAGTGCTAATTTTGACTGGTGGATTCAGCGCTTTGAGGTCCTTTTTGGGCATGCGGGTTTTGTTTCTCCTTCACTATGGTTGTAGTCTCTCTTTTGGTCCCTTTGGATCCTATTATTGATGAGGTTTTTTATCGCTCTAGCCTGGTCCATCTAGGTTCTCTTCATTCTATGTTTTATGTCGTGTTTTAGGCTATGCTTTCCTGAGGCCTCTTGGCATATATATGCTTACATTTGGGTTTATTCCCAACTCCTTATTTGGTACATCCTTTGTGGATTTTACTTTGGGCCATTTCTAGCTTCTAACACTTCTCTCTTTTTACCCAAGTATTGGGCATGTGATTTCAACACCTACAAAATGTAATTTGGTTCTCTACAGATGAATAGAATTACGCTTTTTTTTTCGAGGAAATATATATATATATATAGATAGATATATATATAGATAGATATATATATATATATAGATAGATAGATAGATAGATAGATAGATAGATAGATAGATAGATAGATATAGATATAGATATAGATATGTTATTTTAAGCAAAATATGCATGATGAAGGGAGACTGGTAACTCTTGGTAATTTTTCCAATTTATTATTTTATTGTCTTAGTAAGTTGAATATTCATAATAGAAATCCTTATATTAAAGACTATGAAATTTCCTACGAGAGTGAAGAAACTCAGAATTATTATTTTCTAGGTGGAGAAATACTTTTTTTAAATTTACCAGACATGAGGACTCGCACTATACAGAGGTCGACTCTTTGATTCCAGGGTGATCTTCCTTAGTGAATTTATTTTGTTTTTAGTTAAATTTCAAAATCATGGAGGTATTCTATTTTCCCTCAATAATATAATATTATCAAACCTCATATGGTTATTGGGCACATGAGGATTGAGCTTTGAAGGTGCATGTGATAGAGATACACCTGGGAATCTAACACAGTATAATATCATTGTACTCACTGGCCTATCAGGCATCGGAAGTTTGAAAACATAAGGTGTGCAGGGTGAGTTATGGACCCATGGGCCAACATGGCCGAAATAATATAATATTGTTCTAATACTATTGAACCCTCACTAGTTATTGCACACCAGGAGTTGGAAAAAAAGATAAGTACATGTGGTAAGATATATGTCAGGGCCAGGGAAAATGTATATATTAAAAAATTAAGTTAATAAACCCTAGAGCATTAAAATAATAAAATATTATCAATAATTCCCCATTGGATTTTCCGGTACCAATTGATGGAAAGTGAATTAGCTTGGAGTAAGTGATATACCAAGGTCAATAAAATATTATGTTTCTGAAGACAAGCGCCATACATAAGGAGATTGATGTCAAGGCATCATGGAGGACATATTCCATTTTTTCTCTCAATTCGTATGCCATGGAGGTCTATCATTTTTTTGAATACTTTTTATCTTTTCCTTTGATGGTGATGTGTATCAATTGGAGGGAGGCACTCCAATTCAAAATTTTGTTGGAATTATTCATCATGTCAAAATTAAATTAACATCAATTTGATATATCGTCATTCAGTTGGAAGTTGAGCACTACCATTTGGTGTGATTTATGTTGGCACAGGGGCAGACCCAAGGTTCAATGCTTCAACAGCACACCAACAAAACCCTAACTATCGGCCCTTTCGACAACGCCTGCGAAGCAGATGAAGTCTCACCCGAAGTAAAGTAAGGGGGGGTTGCAGGACTCAAGTGTCTACAACCTAGATGGGACACAGATCTATGATTACAACACTTAACAGAGCTCTTAGCCAACAATATGCATTAAGTTATGATTCTTAGTCACATTGCAGATTAAACCCTAAGTGCACAATACCATTGTAATAATCATATCAAACACTTCCAAGCACATAGCATTAACTCAGATCTAACATCCATTTACCATCAATAGACCACTAAGCATGCATACATCTATCTAACATACACCAAGATCAGTGCACTAAGATAACATTGCACAAATCACATCAATACGGGATATACGTGGTTCACCCCAGTGTGGGGCTACGTCCACCAACTTATTCTTCTTTATTAGTCTTCAAGATTCTTACATTCCTCTGCTTCTATGCACAAAGGCACAAAACCAACCCCACCAAGGGTCAGGAGATCTGCGCGCACCTCACCAGATCCTCCTTCCCTGAATTAGGTCAGACACAAAGCCTTACACAGTCTGTGCACAAAGTCTCTTACAATTAATTGCACTTAGATCTGCAAGTCTTAACATACTCTAGTCATGCACTAATCCCATGACCTCTCTTACTTACATCGCCTATCTACTTATTTATACATTACAAAAAGGCCTAAACATGGGTAAACCCATGGGCTGACATCCCATACACGTTACATAAACCCTAAAAGCCCAAAAATCCTGCAAAACAAGAGATATAGCGCGATCTTCGCTTCGCCTAGGAACTCCATCTTTGACCAGCCTGTCGAAGTCCCAAAAATGGTCAAACATGAACAAAGTTTCCTCAACTTGTTTCTTCGTCGGAGTCTCTTACTCATCGAAATCTTGAATTACTTGCTCAGTGATAGGCCCTTCCAGGCATTGTTCTACTATTGCGACCACCTGTTCCAATTGTGATCCTTGTCCCTCGATATCTTCAAAAATTGTGCAGGCTTCGTCCTGCACTGGCTGGAGTCTCTGTGTCACCTCCATAAATCGGCTATGGATGGAAGTGACATGTTGTTGAACTGCGCGTTGCTCCTGTGACCTATTTATTTTCTCAATTGTAGTAAGCAGCTTCAGTTGTTATTGCACAGTGGAGGCATGTTGCTTCAACTCCTGGAGTTGTGCTTCCAATCTCCTCAGCTCTAGATCTTTTGCAAGGCGCTCATAGGTCTGCACACTTTGATTGCTTAATTGATTACATTCTAAGGCCAACACCCTGATTATTTCTACTGCACTCCTGGCAGCTTCTTCCCTCTGATCCCACACTTCTTGCGGAGTGATAGGTACCTCTTGAAGTTATAACTCCATTATCCATGCTTGAAGTTGTTGAATGGATTCGGCGAGCTTCCCCACTTGTATTGAAGTTGACTATGGTTCCTTCTGTGCCAAGCCCGACACAGAGCGAAGTGCTCTAGTCATTGCCTCCTTGACCACAGTCTTCTCTACAAGAAACTGGTCTTTTTCTTTCTGCATCTTTTCTTTTTACTCCTCGAACATCGCCCTAATTTCTCTTTTCTCCTGCTACACATATCGAAGTTTCTCTAAGGCCTCCTCCTTTTCTTTCTTCATGGCTTCTATAGCCTATTCCTTTTCTTTTTGGACTCAATGAATTTGAGCCTCTGTTTCATCTGCTAATCTACGTAATTGGGTGGGCTCGTCCCCCAATTATACACTTTTTGATGAAGAAGGCACAGTAGATACTACGCGGCTCAAATGGATAGCTTGTTGGATGTCTCTGATCTCTTTTTCCATTCATTCATACATTGAATCCTGCTTTACTCCATGTCTCTGCAAGATGTCTTCTGAAGCATCTTCTACGGCTGTGATGATGAGCTCGATATTTTCCACTGTGAGCACATTCTGTGAATGAGGCTTATTGGCTTGGTACTTCTTCCATGCTAAGGGTTTCTACGAAGAAACTTTCCTTTTCTTTGACGTCTCGGCCTCTGTAAGTGGATCCTTTGGTGGTGTCACTTCTCCCTTTTCCTGTTTGTCTCCTTCTACTACTTCTTCTTGGTTTACTTTGTCTCCTCCTCCTTCTGCAGGTGAGTCAGGCAAAGTTTCCTTTGATGCATTTTCCTTCTCATCATTATCTATGTCCTTCACTTCCTCCTTTTTCTTCTTTTTCTTTGCACTGCTCGGTCCATAATACTCAGTCTGGGTAACCAAGAGACTTCCAATGATGTCGGGTTCGGACAGTTCAGCATCTTCGACCGATGCAAGGAATGTTGCTAGCCATTCCTTAGTGATTTCTTCCATGTCTTCATCATTCAATTTATAATACGACTGCATCTCCTCTTTACTTTCATCCTTGCGCACAGTGATATAGATGAAGTGTCGATCTACGTGAAATTTTTCTAACGGCATGTACTGATGGAGTGTATTCAGTGTCATTCGGGGGAATGAGTCAATTGTAGGTAATAAGTGTGGAATACAGCGTTTGACTGCCACTGCTTCACCATATCATTTTTATACTACAAGGTGGTGAACCTCGTAGACAATGGTTCGGATGGCTCAACTTTCGGGAAGGCTCCTCCTTCTGGCATTTGCCAGGTGACAAATACAATTAAAATCAACAACCAACTGAAGTGAAATTTGTAGCCTTGGTCCTACGCTTTGTGGAAGACCTTCTCCAACTCTTGGACAAGGTAGCTCTCCCATTTCATCTACATTCCTTCGACAAACTTCCCTGCAAGGTCGACTATGAACCCTATGACTTGTGTCGGCTGGTTCTTTCTGACGAGATTTCCAGCGATCAGGTGACAAGATAGGCACAGTGTGCCATCCTGGATGGAGGCTACCTTGTAACCTCACTTCCCCTTCTCTACGTCACCATAGGCCTCCTTGATACATTGTGCCAGGGATCAATGTGCAGCCTTCCCTGGGTAGAATTATTGAGGGTCTGGTCCCTGCATGCTCAATCTAGTGATGAGGTGGATCAGCGTTGGATCCACAATGACATACCTATCTAGCCATAGATACCCTCCATGGAAGCATGACAGGAGGATTTTAATGCACGCATTAACCTCTTGATGTCAGCCGAAGTGGGGGATCTTCATCACTTTTAAGATCATTGATCTCGCAATCTCCTTAATCCACGACTGGGTAACTATCTTTGGATTCTTCCCAGTCATCTTCATCAGGTACCTATGCGGTGTGATAATCGTATAGTTCTTCAGGTCTCCAAGGTTGAAATCGTTGATCTTGAGAGCTGGGATCAGTCTCAATTGTGGTCCGACTACACGTATCCCCTTCGGGAGGTGCGCAGTGATCAGCGTGTACTCAAATTCATGCGAGATGTTTTCATGGCTGACTACACCAGCCAGAGGTGGGATGTACTCTGGCAATACCAAAGGGATCTTCTTTGCATTCTCCATATCATCACAGTGCATGATTCTTTTCTCAGTCGCAGTCTGGCTAGACCAACATGCAGTCGAGGGGGATGATTTCAATCCTCCAATCAACGATGCATGTATTCCTACAAACATGACTTTCTCAGCCATGAGGTCGATCAAAATCTCTTCCACAGATTTCTCTAGAACGTTATGCTCGCCCAACATTCACACTTGTAATAAAATAACTTGGGTAGGCGAATGGACACTTAAGGTAATCAAATTGATGGCGAGGTCTAGACAGCACAGCGCAATATGCAATTGGTTCTATGTTAGCTTGGATATCTCAATTTAAAAAAGTGGTCCCAGCACAGCATTCAATGGATTAAATCAACAACATCGTAATGGATTCCTCCAATGAGAAGGAATGCCTCAATCAATACGAATCCATTCGTTATGGCACGGTCTCAACGGTCCAATGACGAGCTTTTCGGCCATGACTGTGTTTTTATCCATTCTGTAGCATAATTCTAACAGTCGAGATGCCTCCAATGGTCATATAGCTTCATCGTGGCGAAGTGCCATTCTGCAATGTTCTACTATTCCAACGAGGTTCAAGTTCTGCAAGCCTGCCTTCTGCAAAGTCTTCTCTAGAACTTCCTGCAGTTTTCCTAACTTTCCTTTCTTCTTACTGGGATTTATTTCCTTCTTTCTTGTGATCTGAGTCTTTAGATTCCTCTTTCCATTCTTATTATTTTCTTATCTTAGTTTAGTAACTTCGCACTGCTAAGGGTCTTTCAAAGGGTTCAAATGTAATACCTCTTTTCTTACAATTTCTGGGGTGGATACACTTCTTTCCTGCATGGACAGGTTCTTTAAGCCTTCTTGTGTTCTTCCAACTTCGACATATGATTCTCTGGTCCTATGTTTCTTTGACTTATTCTCTTGTTCTTCTATTAGTCGCGTTATTTTTCTAGCTATCAAGTCCCTTAAGTCTTGTTTTTTTTGTTCTGAGCTTCCTCCTCTGTTTTCCTTCGGATCTGATCTTTCTCAATCCAATCCTTTCCTAGCAAAAGTGGAAAAGGAGTGTTGTTCTTAACAAACTTAATGACTTCAAATTATTCTTCGTTCGATGTTTCATGAGAAACCATAGGTACATTAGTAATTCTTCCACATAGGGTTATCATCTTTCCTTTAAACAAGCCTATCCTTCCCAATGAAGGTACTATAGAAGGATTTCCCAAAATTTCCCAAGTGCTTTCTGGAATAATGTTCACTTGTGTTTCCTCATCCAATACACAGTCTATGTTCAAGTCTCATATTCTTGTTTCTATGTGTTGCTTCTCTTTGAAGATCTCTGGTAAACTCGTGTCTTTGTGAACATTCAGTGTTTCTTTCAGTTGTGATAACATAATCTCTGATTCTTTCTGGTTTTTTGACATATCATTAGTCCCTTGACCTTCTTCATATATTTGTGTTCTCATGTTCATATTTCAACTTTGTCAATCATTCTAGCACAATCCTCAACTTCATGGCCAATATCTTTACAACAAAGACAAATAGGACTTGTATCAGGGCATTCCTTAGCAATATGTCCCAATCTTTTGCAATTATAACATAGTTTCAATCCTCTCTTTCTTTTAAATGATCCACAGCCTTTCCTTTACTGTGCACCGGGATCGCAGTGATGGACTTGCAATCTGTAAAAATTCTTTTTGGGTTCTTACATCCACTTGTGAGTCCAAAAATTCTTTCTATGCATAAGATTAACATATATTTCACTAGTTCTATCAAGTTTATTCAGATCGACTCTTTCTTCTAGTCGTGCCCTAGTTTTCAGACTAGGACAAAATCTATCCAACATTCCTAGATTCATACTTTTGAAGGAAAATTTTCCACTTATCTTACCTTTATCAGAGCATAGATCTTGAAGATCTTACCTCTTTTCTTCAGATTGCACTTATTTTTCTTAGCACAAAGCTTCACAAGTCAAGTAGAACATTGCGCACTACATCAACAGATATACACATAGAGCTTTCTCTTTTCTTCATTTCCCAGCAATCACAGTTTCAGTCCCGGCAATGGAACCATTTTTTGGCACAGGGGCAGACCCAAGGTTCAATGCTTCAATAGTGCACCAACAAAACCCTAACTATTGACCCTTTTGGCAACACCTACAAAGTAGATGAAGTCTTACCCGAGGTAGAGGAAGGGGGGGTTGCAGGACTCATGTGTCTACAACCTAGCTAGGACATAGATATGTGATTACAACACTTAACAGATCTCTTAGCCAACAATATGCATTAATTTTTTATTCTTAGTCACATTGTAGATTAAACCCTAAGTTCACAACAGCGTTGTAATAATCAAATCAAACACTTCCAAGCACATAGTATTAACTCAGATCTAACATTCATTTACCATCAATAGAGCACTAAGAATGCATACATCTATCTAACATACACCAAGATCGGTGCACTAAGAAGATAAATACATAAACAACATGAATAAGATTGCACAAAGCACATCAACATAGGATATACGTGATTCACCCCAGTGTGGGGCTACATCCACCAACTTCTTCTTCTTCTTTATTAATATTCAAGCTTCTTACATTCCTTTACTCCTGTGCACAAAGACACAGAGCCAACCCCACCAAGGGATAGGAGATCTGTGCGCACCTCACCAAATCCTCCTTCCCCTAATTAGGTAGGGCACAAAGCCTTACACACTCTGTGCACAAAGTCTCTTAGAATCACTTGCACTTAGCTCTGCAAGTCTTAACATACTCTAGTCATGTACTAATCCCATGGCCTCTCTTACTTACATCGCCTATATACTTATTTATACATTACAAAAATGCCTAAATGTGGGTAAACCCATGGGTTGACATCCCATACCTATTACATAAACCCTAAAATCCCAAAAAACCCGCAAAACAAGCGAGATCCCAAGATATCCGCTTCATTTGGGTGCTCCATCTTCGACCAGCCTATCGAAGTCCCAAAAATGGTCAAAAACGACCAATGTTTCCTCAAAACTTGGTCAAGGGCCAACAATTCCTAACATATGTTATCCCATGAGATAGCTTCATGAGCCACACTTGTAAATAGTTTCTTTTAGAATGGTTTTCTTGTGATATTGGCATGAATAATGGTTCATTGGTAAATGCATCAACATTTTAATTCCACCAATCCCATATCAATTGATCGGAAAGGAATATTATATTTTAATTGGTATTTACAGTCTATTTTGTTCTCCTTTACTTAGAAAGAAAGGTACATTAATGGCAAAGATAATTCTAGATTAGAATTTAATTGGAAACGTTTGTAGCCTATTTCATCATCGAACAACAATTATAACAACTTGTTTATGGTGGAGAAGTGTCCATGTATGTTTCAATTTGATACCTAGTGGCATGGGAGCATTAGTTGAGGGTATTTTTTGGGTTATTTCACCATTAAACATTAGTAAAGGAAGACATTGATATGTATGGTTATTTGGGCATCATTATATAGAAAGGTAAAATCCAATCAACAGTATATGTAGATGAATATTATCTCTCCAAAGTAGCAAATTCAATGGCATGCTCTGGAGGTTAATGGCACCTAGGGATAGAATAAAATCATCACCCAAGGGAGCCTTCACATAGCACTTCTTTCCTTAAAGATAGAGCCAAAAGAACAATGTTGCAATTAGGATAAAATTTATTGTTTCATATAGTTTTTTTTCTGGTATTCACATAGCAACATATAATCCTCTTTTTCATGAAGAAAATCATGCCTAAATTTAATGGTGAACTAAACATCCTAATTTGGTATGAAAACATGACATAAATTCCTAGAAATCATCCACGGGATTGATGCTTCAAGCATGGAGATAAACACAAGCACTTAGATGAGCATTAAATTTTGCACCTCACCTAGAATATAATAAATACCTCAATATGAATTGTTGAATACATAGTATCTATGGGTTTTGTGATTGAATCCAACATATTCAAGACGCTTTGTTCTAATTATAGGGTATGTGTGTGATGATAAAGGCACAAAATTAGCTCTCTATTTAAATACAGAATCAACTCCAACCTCCTTATGTGTAGATTGAAGAAGGGAATTTAGTGCCCTAGAGGCTGCAACTTGACATAGTGTAACATGTTGGTAAGCATGATTTTTAGTGCCTAGAGACTATAGTATTTTATTTCCTTTAACATACCAAATAAATTTTTGGAGGTCAAAAACTATTTTTCCATACCTAGGGAGTTCTTGGTTCTTCACACAACAAATCGTCATGCTAACATGAGAGCACATTAGAGTAGTAGTTACATGCCATTCCTGGAAGGAACTTGAGGGTTCCTTAGAGGAGTAGTTACACACTATCCTAGGTACATTACTAAGGATTTCACATTTATTTCACCTATGCTTGAGGGTGCATTAGTGAACTAATAATGTAAGGGAAATTAAAATATATGATTTTAATAGAGTGCAAAATTTGAATTCCAATTAAACAAGTCAATACTCCAAAAGTACAAAAATACATAGCCAACAAGGAACATATCTCCAATCACCTTTTGCAACAATGTAATATGTTACAACATTACATCCTTACAAGTTGCAAATGATGATAGTGAACAACAGTTGATAAAAATTTGGTTTAAGAAAGCATGGCTTTTGCAAAAATATATATCGGCAAGCTTTAACAACAATTAGGCCCGAATAACATGAAGAAACAATACCTAGGAATATGGAACTTAATTAGATAGAAAATAAAATCAACAAAGCATCACAATAACAAGTAGAAATCCTAGGATCCTAACATTCATCATAAAGTAGATGTTAACCTCTTACCATACCAAACAAGCAATATTTTGACATTCTACAATGAGGTCATGAACTTCAAAAAGCACCACAAATAGATGGAAGAAGACATGAATAAGCCTATATTCCTTTCAACTTTATTTAGTTTCAAATACAAGAATACATCAATATTTTATGAAATAATATTAACCTTCATAGAGCAAACGACGTCACAAAAGGCTAGGGAATGTTTTCCATATACTAATAATAAGAAGCATATTGTCAAAGAATAAAAAAATTAAGATAAAAGTATAATAACTCTATACATTTGTTCTATCTACCTAGAAATGTAGTTATAACCTCACAAGAGAAAAGGAATGTGACACAATTCAACAAGCCAATAGTCAATTACAAGGCTGGGAAGCGACACTTCAAAAGTAAGATGACTACATCCTTCTTATAGGTATTACAATGAACATAGCCACAAGGTTGTTGGAATACTGAGAGGTGGTGTGAATCAGTATGAGTACATTGTTATCACTTTTAGCCACAATATGTAATCATTAATTCCATCATCAGTATATCATCAATATATCATGAGTAGTATAAATCAACAGAGCATAATAGACATCCACAGAAACACGGTACACCAGAATTTACATGGAAACCCAAATCGGAGAAAACCACATAATGTTTTTCTTATATATCAAAATAATACATTCATTGGAAGCACCAACTTCCCAATTCTCCAACTCCAACTGGAAGGAGGAACCAACCTGAAGGAATCACCAACTCCTTGAGTTCTTTAGAACCAACTGGAAGGAGGCTACAACTCCCTGATTTATAGGCACCAACCTAAAGGAAGCTTCAATTCCCTGAGTTCTCTGGCACCAACCAGAAAGAGGCTACATCCCCCTTTCCTTCGCCCATCCTACCACCCTGAAATATAATTGTAGACCAAACTGTCACTACCACTGATACTATCATTTCCTCTGATAATCAATAATCAACCTCTCATTCAACCTATCACTGTCACATCAACCTGTAAATGATCATCAACTTGTAACATGTCACTGTCACTATATATGTCACTTTATATCAACTATATCTACTCATATAGACCATATCAACATCAAGTATCCAAACCATGTACCACAATGTGCCTCAAGCACGCATCATACCATATACCATAATATATGCCTCAAATATATGCCAATATCACAAATGTGTGCTTCTAACAATGAACCATAACAACCATATACAATGTACCAAGGATATGTCTCAAGCATGTATCAATGACACCAAAACATGGACCTCAACCATATGCAACCATAAACCAAAAGGGCCTCCAAAACATGCCTCAAGCATGTGCCATATCATCCATGATAAACACACATAAAGAACATACCTATGATCTTGTAGACACTATGTTGTATCAGATAACAGATAAGTAAGCCAACTTGAGCATCAAAAATTTGGTACAAGAATCTCTTCACACCCTTTCACAATATTTTCACAGATCCATGACTTCCTTCACTACTACCTGTGGATATCTGTGGTTTTCTCCACTACAGCCCGTGTACATCGACACCCTTATGACCTGCAGCCTATGGATACCTCAAAAATTAGGGTTACTCACATTTTTTGTAACTCTGAGACTTTCACCTTCGACCTTCCTTCGCACTTCAAAATTTCTACCTCAGAATCAACCTCATATTCGCAAATACACCAAAATTTCTTCACAAGATAGATAATCAGTAGAGATGTGTGTGAATTGTACTTATGAAAGACTCCTTCTGGGGTATTTATAATTTTTCTAGGTAACTTCTTTTATTCCTTTATGGGATTATTTTTACAACCACTTAACCCTTTCATTAATTGACTTGTAACCAACTAGGGGCTTCGTAACCCATATTTGGGGCTTCCAACTTCATGACCTCATAACTTCTCAACCGTGAGGAACCATGTGGTGTACCACCTATCACTGGAAATGGAATGACAAGGAATATCCATCTATAATTATTTTACTTGCACTTACATTGTCCTTCATGTCCTTATTCCTCAAACAACTTCGAGATTCATGACCACACCTCTGAGGCTTCTTGTAGACTTCTTCAAAGTGTCTTCCTGTGAGGGACATGCTTAGAAATATGCCATAAGGTGACCACTTTGGAGACTTCTCCAAATACACCTGTCACTTTTGTTGACATCAATGACAACCAACTGTCCAACAATCTCCCCTTATGACCATCACTCCACCTATGACCATCTATCCCCCTATGACCAATTCTCCCCCTGTCTTCATGCATCTATTCTTTCTCTTCGTTCCCATGCCTTTATTTTCTCTCTCCCCCCCTTTGACATAAATTGCAAAGGTTTATTCTCCTTGGGGTTTCTCCCCCTACCAAAAATCCTTTTCTTTCTCTTCATGGTGCTTCCTCGTGCAAATATCTGATGTATATGAAAATCATTCAAAATATTATTTACTCAAATTATTGGTGTCTTTTGCTTCTCTCCCCATGTCGTACCATTCTTGATGTTGTGTGGATCATTATGGGGAAGAAATTGTTCCAAGTTTTTGTCGAATATACTCAAATATCTCCCTCGGAAGAGGTTTGGTGAAGATATCTACAATCTTCCCTTTTGTCCCAATGTACTCTAGCTTTATGTTCTTATATGTAAATTTTTCCCGTAGAAAGTGAAACTTGATCAGAATGTGCTTCGTCTTGGAATGAATCACTGGGTTCTTGCAAATATTGATAGCACAAGTGTTGTCACAGAGTATCGGAATAGGCTCATCATATTCCACCTATATATCCTACAATTTTTTCTTCATCCAGAGAACTTGAGTGCAACATGTTTTCGCTACAATATATTTTGCTTATGTTGTGGACAAAGATATTGATGATTGTTTATTTCTTATCTATGATACGAGACACTCACCTAAATAGAGATTTTCTCCATTTGTATTTCTTCTATCGTCAATGCTACCTACCCAATCTGCATCTTTGTAGGAGAATAAAGATAGTTCTTTCCCTTTTGGATACCATAATCCAAAATCTTTTGTTTCTTTGAGATATCTCAATATTCTCTTTACTACCATAACATGTGCTTCTTTCGATGCTGCTTGAAATATTGCAACCTGTCCAACTACTTGCATCGCATCCGATCTTGACGTTGTCACATAGAGTAAGCTACCAATCATAAATCTATAGAGTCTCTGATCTACATCCTTAGATTCATCATCCTTGCTCAACTTGCAACTATTCTGCATATAAGTACTTACTGGTTTGCAGTCTTCCATTCCAAATTTTGTTATCATTTCTATGATGTACTTAGTCTGGGAGATGAAAATACCTTTATCATGCTGACATTTTTGTAATCCCAAAAAGAAAGTCAACTCACTGAGAAAATACATTTCAAACTCATTATGCATGTCTTTGGAAAACTTCTGACTCATCCTGGCGTCATGGCTCCCAAAGATAATATCATCTACATAAAATTCAATTATCAGTATATTTTCTCGATCCACTTTTACGTAGATATTGTTGTCTACATTTCCCTCTCTAAATCCTTGTTGATGTAGATACCTATCCAATCTTGAATACCATGCTATGGGGGCCCGGTTGAGTCCATACAATGCTTTCTTCAGCCTACAAACATAATATTCCTTTTCTCATAGTAAAACCCCTTCAGGTTTTTCAATGTTTACTTCTTCTTTTAATTCTCCATTTAGAAAGGTTGATTTTACATCCATATAATACACCTTGATTTTTTTGGAACATGCATAGGCTAAGATCAATCTGATAGCTTCCATCCTGGCAACTAGGGAAAGGTCTCTTAAAAATATATACCTTCAATTTGAGTATATCCTTTGCATACTAACCTTTCTTTGTTTCTGGTTACCTATCCATCCTCGTTCAGTTTGTTTCTGAAAACCCACTTTGTACCAATCGTGTTCTTGTTCTTTAGCCTTGGAACTAGTTTCCATGTGTCATTTTTCTCTATATGACCCAATTCTTAAACCATATCCTTGACCTAGTATTCATCATTGTTGGCTTCTTCAAAACTTCTTAGTTCAACTACAGATAATAGCACTAGATTCCTTTGTTCCGATGAAAGTATTCTTCTTTGGGTTTCAACTCATGCATCTTTATTCCCAATAATCTATTCTGGTGGATGATTTTTCTACACTCATAGGCTAGGTGTCTTATGAGGTATATGTTTCTCATCTTCCTCTTTTTCTTCTTTTGGCTTCTCTTCTTCTTTTGCTTCTTCTACTTCTTCATCTTTTAGATATTCCTTGTCATCCTACTCTTCTAAATTATTGCTTTCTTATTTTCCCTTCCATACATATGTATCGTCAATCGTTGCATTGATACTTTCCACTATTATGTTGATTATTGGACTGAAACATTTATTTGTTTTGTTTTTTCTTGAATACCTAACTAGTATGCCCTTATCAACTCGGGAATCAAATTTTCCGATCCTGCCATCTTCTCTTTTGATATAACATTTGATTCCAAGTACTCTGAAATGTTTCACATTTTCCAGTCTTCCTTTCCATAACTCGTAGGGAGTCTTATCACTATTACTTCTAATAATTCCTCTATTCAGGATGTGAAATGTTGTATGTACTGCTTGTTCCCAAAATATGTCACTCAAATTGGAATATTTCAACATGGTTCTAGACATTTTCTCAATTGTTTTTTTCTTCCTTTCAACAACTCCATTTTGTTGAGCAGTCCCGTCTACTGAGAACTGTATTTTTATTCCATGTTCTCTAGGTAAATCCATGAATTCTTTTGATGCAAACTCTCATCCATTGTCTGATATCAACCACTTGATTTTCAGATCCATCTCGGTTTCAACCATCTCTTTGTATATCTTGAATTGTTTGAATGCTTTTGACTTCTTCCTAAGAAATCAAACTATAGTCATTCTTTTGTAGTCATCAATTAGTAGCATAAAATATTATTTTCCATTTAATCCCTTCATTTTTAGTTCCAAATAGGTCAATGTGTACAATCTCCAAAGGTTTTTTCATGGAGTACTCTTTTTATTTGAACTTGGTCCCGGGTTTTTTCCTCGTAGATAGTGCTCACATAGATTATTTGTTGGCTTTAAGATCTCAGGCATTTATTTCACTGCCTCCTTTCTGTTTATTTTGAAAAGGTTATCAAAGTTCATGTGACCCATTCTTTTGTTCCAGAACTAACTTTCATTTTATTTTCCTAAGCAACATCTTTCCCTTCCAATTTTATTCAGTACATATATGTTGTTTTGGGTTATTCTAGTTGTAGCCACCAATTTTCTTGATCCTTATTTCCTTATCTCACATTTTTATGAGTCAAAAAAAATTTTGTTTCCTTAATCACACATTTGACTTACACTTAGAATATTATGTTATGTATCTTTGACCAATAGAACATTTTCTTTCTTGGCATATTTGCTTCCAAGCTCGAGTGTGCCTCTACCTATGATTCTAGATAAGTTATCATTTCCAAACAAAATTAATCCATCTTGTTCCTTATTCAGGGTTAGAAGCTTGTTCTTGTCACCCGTCATATGCTTCATACAACCATTGTCAACATACCACCCACTTTTCTTGTGTTGCGCTTGTAGACAAAGTGAGCATTCTTCAGTGTTGAATTGATCATGCTTCCTTCTCCATATCCTTTTTGGTTCATGTTTGATATTTTGATTTGGTTCCCTCAGAGGAATAACCAGTCTACAATATTTGTCCATGTGTCCAAAGTTGTTGCACTTATAGCATTCTACTTCATTACTTAGTGAACCAAAACTATTGTGATTTATGTTATATGCTTCATGTGACTTTCTAGGATAATTGTTGTTCGAATATCCTTCATAGTTGCTTTTGTTCTTGGCATAGGTGTTGAGCCTCTAAATTAACATCCCCAGTACCCTATTATACTCCTCATTTATACCTTTTTGTCCTACCTAAGCTTGGATAAATGACAAAGAACACTACCATTAGCCATTGATAAGGTCATAAGGTAAAGTATAATTGAATTCATGTATTTTGTGGTTTATTGAGATAGGAGACTAAATATTTCATGTACTAATGTTTTAAATTGCCACGTGTAACCTTTGACCTCTAGATGAGTCTGTCATTTATGTATCAGCTCAGCCATCCGGTACTTATGCACCAGATTACCACTGTCTGAAACCAGTACAAAGCACACCTTCCATTCAAATCCAGTACTGAACCATTCACTGTCGCGATCCAGTACCAACGGTTGCAGACTATTCTAATCCGATACCAACCACTTGTGTGATGTTCAGATCCAGAACCATCTACCAAATCTCACCTGTCATGATCTGGTACCAATACAGGAAGCAGAATATACCAAGTTTAGCTCCAGATCGTGCCAAAGATAATTGTTGGATGTTTTTTGAATCATCAAAGATTTAGCAAGGCTATGTTAAGTTAGTTTGTTCATTGCTTCATCCTCATACACTTCGTGTTATGAGGATGAAGATTAAAATATGTAACCGAATATATAAATTTGACAATTGACTGATCTACTAAATATTTCACCTCCTTGTGTTTCACGACTAAGACTGTTTAAATAGTCATGGCAAGGATGGTGGAAGTAGTAGAGAGATAGCATAACACAAAATGTGAAGCAGCATTACATATTGTAGAACATATTCTGAGTTGAATTTTAATTTAAGGATGTCATTTTTTCCATGTATTGATCGTTTATGAATGAATGTGAGTTGAGTTGTTAGCATAGTTTAATTCTATGTTTTGAGGTTTGAGTAAGAGTGATGTGTAGATTGAAAGAAAACTTACTGTAGACTCCATTCGCTAACTTGTTCAAGTGGCAAGGGCCCACCACCCAACAAAGGTTAGCATCTTTGTAGATTAGTGTTAGCATTTGATTTCAGTAGCATAATCGTGATATTAGTTGAATCTTGATTCTTTTAGATGATAGCAATATAGTTCAGTCTAGGATTTTGATTATATGATTGCTTAGAGATCCTTACTTACTCTGTTTTGCATATGTTCTATTTATGTTCTTAGGAATTTGATTTTTCCTAATGGACATGTATGTTGACAGCAGTAGTCAAACGTATTTGTAAATAACTAGTGAAGTTCACAATAGAATATTGTGAACCACAACATACCTAGTATATTGATTATTGAACTGCCCATGCTATGTCTTGATGATTGATGTGTGATTTCCTTTATGTCTTGATGATTGATGTGTGATTCCCTTTTTAGAGTGTGATTGCATGCTTAGCTTCATGGGTCAGATAGCAGAGTTGATCTATCAAAATAACTCCATCTCATACTTGCATGCACCCTAATGGAGTAGATAGCCTCTCTATGAAAGACAACCAAAGTGTGTTTTTGTCTGCTAGTTTGCTTTGTTTCCAGCATGCATAATCTAGAATAGTTCTATACTCATGACATTATAATTACCTTTCTTACTGGTGTCTTGTAACTCTGTTGATTACAAATCTCGGATTGATAATTAATGAGTGCATTACTAAACATATAAGTAGCACAACATTTTGGCACCATTATCGGGGAGTTGCAAATGGTAGGAAGTGATTTTTAGCTTAGATTGTTTGCATATTTTTTGAATGATTTTAAAGGCTGATTGAGGGAGGAGGATAAAATGTTTAGGACATGAGTGAAGAGCCACGCATCCACTAGAGTGGGGTTCTCCGAAGCTAGGTTGCCTTCTTACCTTCTAGATAGAATTAGGATTTCAATTCAGTTAAGAATCAAATTTCCATTTTATGCATAGATACAGAGAAAATAAGGGTAGATTTGTAAGCTCTAAAGATTCAAAAATAACACCCCCCCCCCACTAATCCAACTAACACTGGTGCAGGAAAAATTCCACCAGGAGGAAGTTCAAGGGGAGCCAGTGAGGCTTTAGAAGAGGAACATAAAACAGAAGAATCAGCATTGGGGCAGGAAGAACGTGAATCTGTTGAAGAAACTGAACATTTAGGAGACACACAAAATCCAGTTTCTGAACCATCTATCAGTGGAGGACGAACACCTAGAGAAATGGTAGAAGAAGAAGGAAATGCAGCCACTGAGACTGAGACCTTTGGGTTTCCAATCTTGGATATTTCTAGAAACATCAACATGAAAAACATCCCACTATCATCGTTACCCACTTTCATAGGTATGTCAACTAAAGATCTGGACTTATTTTTATTCGATTTTGACATATTATGTAGAAGCTATAACTACTCAGATGATGCCCAAAAACTTAATCTCTTTCCTGCCACAATGAAGGATTCATCCTTAAGATGGTTCATGAGCTTAGGAGAAAATACAATTCTCTCTTGGGATCAGATGAAAGACACATTTTTACGGAAATACCAAGACTATTGTAAGGATAATGCTAAAAATGGCATTTTTAAAATGAAGCAAACAGAAGATGAAAGCCCTAAAGACTACTTAGAAAGGTTCTTATACAACTATCATAAATCAAAATTATTCACCACAAACCCAGTTGTAGTAAGAACTGTATTTTTGAAAGGTATTAGAGATGACTGCATAGAAGTTTTAAACTTGTTAAGTTCAAGAGATGTGCACCAAAATCCCTTTTCAGATATTTCAAATTATTGTAGAAGATACTCAAGAAGACAAGCTAAAACAGGCAAAGGACCAAGAGATTCTTTTAGCAGAAATACAAGACAAAGCTTAGGGACTGTCACCAGAATTGAGTTAGGAAACTTATTATATAACTTTAAAACAGACATCTTGAGCACAATCAGTAACCAGTTAGATACCCTAAAACTGAAAAAGAAACAAGAAGAAGAGATTATTTTAGCAATCTTTTGTCCTAGATGTCGAAAGAAGCACGGTGAGAAAGAATGCCCATCAAATGTCATAGAAATTTGTAGCATGTGTACACTAGAGCACCCCACATCTGAGTGTCCAACTTTTCTTGAGCTACAAGCCATGTATAGGGGAGGAGGAGTCTCACAAGAACAACCATACCCTTCAAGAAGACATTAGAGAGCACAAAACCCCAATGCATTTTATGACCCTAATGCACAATATCAACAACAACAATGGGGTCCTCCACCAATGCCCTATACACAATGGACACCTCAGCAAGCTCAAACTCAACCTTGGAAACAAGGTTAGAGGGGGCCTATGTATGGGAATCCCTCTTACCCTACATACCCACAGTATTCTGCAAACACTTCCCAATTACTACTTGGATTTAACCCACCGCAGATGAAATCTTTACTTCCACCTCCTATACAGCAGCAATTTACTGTCCCCTTGAACCCTAATTAGCAGCAGCAAGTATCTATAAATGCCAATCAAGAGACACAAAACCAAGCTGCCCACAACCCTCTGAGACCAACAGCAATCCATGCCCATCCAATCCCTAACCCCAATAATTGACCCACCCACCATGTGAAGAATGCATAAGTTCAAAACTTTCCCACCTATGAAATTCAACTAAGATCAGGGAAAGTTGTAAATCAATAAAATCCTGGGGTAATAATTCAAGAAGAAAATGATAATCATTCTGAAGAAGGAAACACTCAAACCACCCCTATATAAGAAGATACTTCCCCTCATATTCCAACCACTTCTCAGTCCATAGGAGTACCTCAACAAGTTAATCTTCCACCCTACCCTAAAATATTATTAGAGAATAAACCTTACCCACCCTTGCACAAAGACATAGAGGATGAGTTACGAAATATATGTATAAAAATACCTTTGTTGCAAGACATTAAGGATATCCCCATATATGCCAAAATCATAAGGGATCTTTGCCTTAAGAAACCAGGAAGGAAGAAGAAGGAACATCCCCTTGTCCAAGTGGTGGGGAAATTATCTAAATTTATTTCTGGAATGCCATACAAATATAATGACCCCGGGAACCCAGTAGTCACTGTTGAAATTAATGGTATTTCCTTACCAAAAACACTCATTGATTTGGGTGCAGCAATTAATGTAATGCCTTTTGACACTATGAAAAAACTTCAAATCAACCAATTGAGACCAACCCAAACCATGATAGAGTTGACAGATAAGTCAGTCATTAGCCCTGCAGGAAGTCTAGATGATGTCACAGTCACTCTAGCTTCTTGGGAGTATTCAGTAGACTTTCTATTCATCTATTCTAAATCATCCTATAAACCAGGACACCCTGTGGTTCTTGGCCACCCTTGGTTGGCCACAACAGATGTCTTTATCAGTTGTCAGTCTGGTGAGATGACTATATCCAATGGCACACATAGCCAAAAGCGTGTCCTCTTCCCTCCTTCCCAACTGGCACAGGAGATACCTGTTTGGTTAGAAAACCCTTATGGAGAGGAAGATTGCATCAGACCCCTGTTAACACTTGAACAAGTAAGAGGAATGCAAGAACAATCAGATGAACAAGTCTTAAGTTTATTTTTGGATGATACAAATTGCATTGAATATCCAAGTTATTTTGCAGAGTTGTCACACATTTTCAATTCCAAATTTCAACAAACTTGGCACCCTGATAGCACTCAATTATATACTTTATCACCATCTTCCTCATGGAAGGAAGAAAGTACTGAAATTGTTGAGATCAGCTCAAGAAAAAATTTGTATATCAACTCTAGTTTGGAACTAGAACAAAAGTCACAAGTAATTGAAATGCTCCAAAGACAATTTGATGCCTTTGCATGGGATTATGCAGACATGAAAGGCATTCACCCTGACACATGCACACATCATATCTACACTAATGACCAAATCAGACCAGTTAGATAGCCTCAGCGAAGGATGAATCTAGCCCTCAAAGATATTGTAAAAGAGGAATTGCAAAAACTCCTTCAAGCCAATCTCATATACCCCATTTCAGATAGTCAATGGGTGTCTCCACTTGTCATAGTTCCCAAGAAAAATGGTAAGTGGAGAATATGTGTAGACTACGAGGAGTTGAACAAAGCCACCCATAGGGATTATTTTCCCTTACCATTTATTGATCAGATGTTGGATACCTTGTCCAGGAAGAAGTATTTTTCGTTCCTAGATGGGTTTAGTGGTTATAACCAAATACAAATAGAACCTGAAGACCAGGAAAAGACCACTTTCACCTGCCCATGAGGAACCTATGATTATAGGGTTCTTCCTTTTGGAATTTTCAATGCCCCAGCCACTTTTCAAGGGGATTTCCTAGCCATTTTCTCTGACTTGACCAATGATTGTGTGGAATTCTACACGGATGACTTTACAGTCCATGGAAATAACTTCCAGGAACCTTTGACCAGTCTAGAAAAAGTCTTGATTAGGTGTAAGGAAACTAATATTTCCCTACGTAATGAAAATTGAGAGATAATGCTCACTGAAGGTATTGTTTTGGGACATCACATCTTTGGTTTTGGAATGAGAGCTGATCCAGCAAAGATTCATATTATCACGCAAATCAGAATACCTTCCTCACAAAAGGAAGTTCACAGTTTTTTAGGGCATGCTGGCTACTATAGAAGATTCATTCTGAATTTTACAATCCTAGCTACCCCTTTATTCAAGTTATTATCTAAGGAAGTTGAATTTAATTGGGATGATGAATGCCAAGTATCTTTTGAGATTCTAAAACAGAAATTTTCAACTACCCTTGTATTAAGAGGACCAAATTGGTCCCTTCCTTTTGATATATGTATCGATGCCTCAGACAAAGCCCTTGGGGTAGTTCTTGAACAAAGGGAAAATTAAATGCCTTATGGTATTTACTTTGTCAGTAAAAATCTATCTCCAGCAGAAGTTAATTATACAATCACAGAAAAAGAATTGTTAGTTGTGGTCCATGCTATCAATAAATTTAGACACTATATTACATGATATCAATCTTTTGTACACACTAATCATTAAGCCATCAAATTCTTAATGAACAAACCTGTAACAAACCCTAGAGTTACAATATGGTTTTTATTATTACAAGAGTTTAATATCAACATTATTGATAGACTTGGTAAGGATAATCTTGCAGTTGATTTCTTATCTAGAATGATTCATCTAGGAGATAACGCACCAGCAGATGATAACTTTACTGATGAAAATTTGTTTTCTATTTCTACATTTACTCCTTGGTATGCAGATGTAGCTAACTATCTGGTGACAGGGGAGATGCCTCAGAAATTGTCTCCTAGGGAAAACAGAAAGTAATTCAGCTAAGTGCAAACTACATGTGGCACGATGATTGTCTCTACAAAACAAGACCATATTTGGTAATTAGAAGATGTGTAAGGGAAGATGAGATCCATGATATTTTGAAAGCCTATCATGATGGTCCTTGTGGAGGACACTTTGTTGATAAGAGAACTACTTATAAAGTTCTGCAATCTGGTTATTATTGGCCTAATATTTTCAAATATGTTAGAACTTATGTATCCAATTGTGATGAATGCCAACGAATGTGTAAGCCTACTACACGAGACCAAATCCAACTTCAAGCCCAAGTAGTCATTGAGCCTTTCGAGAAATGGGCATTAGATTTTGTAGGGCCCATTAACCCTACATCTAAAAAGAAAAAGTATATACTTGTATGTACCGACTATGTGACTAAGTGGGTTGAAGCAAAAGCTTTACTAGCTGCAAGTGAACAATCAGTGGTGGATTTCCTTTTCAATGACATTTTTACTAGATTTGGGGTACCTCGGGAAATTGTGACTGATCAGGGGACTCAATTTACCTCTAATCTAGTCAAAATTGTTACAGAACATTATCAAATCAAGCATAGGAAATCTACACCCTATCATCCATAGGGAAATGGACAAGTAGAGTCTACCAACAAAGTCATTGAGTCCATTCTTACTAAAACAATACAGTTACACCACAAGGATTAGGTTGACAGATTACTAGAAGCCTTATGGGCTTATAGAATCACCTGGAGGAATACAACAGAACATACACCTTACAAGTTGTTGTACGGGAAGCAGGTGCTTCTCCCTATAGAATTCCAGATCAAAACCTTCAGGATTGTAGTACAAGTTGGAATGAACTTAGATGAAGCCCAGAAAAAAGACTCTTGCAGCTTAATGAGCTGGACGAAATCAGGCAGGAAGTACTTCAAAGAACCACCCTCATTCAAGAGCAAAGAACAAAATGGCATGACAAGTATCTCAAAAAAAAAAACTTTCAACCAGGAGATTGGGCCCTGTTGTATGACAGCAGATTCAATAATTTCAAAGGTAAGTTAACTACTCGTTGGATGTGAACTTATGAAATTGACACTGTCTATGATAATGGTTCAATCAGGATAAAGACAATTGATGAACATCAAACACCACTACTTGTGAATGGTCACCGGTTGAGAATTTATAACAAACCCCTGTCAAAAGAGGAATTTCTGACACGTGTACTACAGAATTCAGATATGCAGGTGATCAGTAAGGAAGGAATCCTTCCTACTGATCCACGTTGATTGATTGATTTACTTTTAAAAACCTTTGTACATAGGTGTGGATTGTGTTTTGTTAATAAGCTTAAGGTAACAATGGATTCTTACCTCCTTTTGTTTTACTTTTGCATTTTATCTTTGTAAGTAGATTTCTATAATTTATTTGATCCTTCATGAACTTGCTAAACATCAGTTGGTAGGCATCAACAATACTATGTTATGGTCCAGTACCAGTAGTGCAAATCTGGTACCAGAAATCTCGTTCGGGTTCGGTACCAGCAGTCTTGTGTTGGTCCGGTACCAGAATTATGTCCTTATACGGTACTATCAGGACACATCACCTAATTGAAAGGGAATATTATGCCTATTTCAAAATCTTATGAAGTATAAATCCATGCGGTAAGCACTTAAGCTGGAACCAAGAAGCCGAATGCAGCATCAAATGGCAGCCCTTATGAAGCAATAATTTCTTTTGGTTATGTTGCTGACTAAAGGGAAGTATTTTAATTTCTTTTGGTTCTGTTGCTAGCTAGAAGGAAGAATTTTTAATTTCTTTTGGTTATGTTGCTAGCTAAAAGGAAGAAATTTTAATTTATTTTGGTTATGTTGCTAGCTAAAAGGAAGAATTTTTAATTTCTTTTGGTTTTGTTGCTTGACAAAGAAGACATAATCTTTACCTATGATTGTTAAAATAACCATGCTTAATCTGCTTCAAAGTCAAGAGGTTTCCTTTATCCAGTATTTCAGCATGATTAAAGGGATAAAAAAATATATTAGCCTACAAGTAACTATCTCACCCTAACTAAACTTCAATAGTATTCATTGGATTATCTTTACGAAAGTGTAACATATGAGTATATGAACACTCTATGTCATGGGAACACTAGGAAAACTTTTATGGAAGAGGATGTATCAGTACCCTAAGGTAACTTTAGGTCATTCTCTTATGGACAAAATCAGACAGGATTATACATCTGGATCATTCTAAAGAAATAATGTGCATACATAAGTTTATTTTTCCTTCAGACAAATCTTTATAGACATTCAAATAAGAGAATATACCTTCCAACCCAATACCATCCTAGCCTATAAAAAGGTTTTCAGACGAGCCTCCCATGTCACCATGCAAAAGCACTCTTTAATAAAAATCGAAATAGGTGACTATGGACAAGAAGCCTCTGATGGAAAAAGGGTTTAAGAGACTAACCCGTCGGGATACTAAACAGATTTGTTGGCAGCTGGTACCGGTCTATGGTATGACTCGGAAAACCCATCAAGGTATTGAACATGCATGTTGGAAATGGGGCATTCTACCTAGGTAATGGATGTCTCTCACTCATTATCACAACTACCCCACCGGAGTATTGAACAGGCTTGCTGGCAGTGGGTTCTGGTTGATAAATGTCTCATCTATACTTGTCTGATTGAAAATTTCATTTTTGTCACCTAAACAACGAATACTACAAGCAAAGGCCATTGTTGACACTTATAAGATACAAACTCCATATTAACAAACAAGATAATTACTACAAGAAAATGTCCATTTGAGAATTACCCTAAGTCAACTTTACCGGTCTGACATCTAAAGCATACATTACCTAAGAAGGAAACTTATTAAGAGTGGAGCCCTAACTGGGGAGTCTAATCTACTTATACTGTAAAATATATCCATAATATCTAATGATAGTAAATCTCTAAAGCAAGTTAGGTTGGATCTGTTCTTCTGGAAAAAATATAAAAACCTCCCTGTTTTCACTATTGAATGCTACCCTCGTCAATAAATCATCAAAAGAAAGGCAATTTCAATTTTTAGGCATGTTATCATATGCTAGGTGATAAATGTACTTTTGGAATTTGATCTGGTTTATTTTCTCTTATCAATTTTCTTCCATTGTGATACAGGGTGTTGAAACTTCTTGCATAAGGATATGCAACATCCTTGGCATGGGGGAGGGTCAAAGAGATCTTTCAGGACTCTTTTCAGACTCACATCTCATTTTTAGAAACTAGCATGATTCACCTTACAACCCTGCAGAACCAGACACAAAAGAAGACAAGCACAGAATAAAGAATTTTCATGAAGTACAGGAAATTCCAGTACTAAGCTTCCAGAAAACTCCAGCCTAAAAAGATGAACTCTGACAATCTACAAGCTTCAAATACAAAGGTAGTCGCATATGCTATGGGTATTGATTATACAATGGTAAAAAAAAAGGTAACATGGTATTATTTATTTTCCTTTGCTTATAAAACTACAATAGGTATGAAAATGTATACTAGATCTTATGACCTTAGTGTTAAAACCATGCACCTAACTTTCACTTCCCTCATACCCATATGCTTAACCTTAATCAATCCTCTCATCACATAAGCGCCTGAAAATGATTGAGGGAAAATCACATCAAAAGTGTGAATATGGAGCATGTCCGGTAATGATGAGCCATGACCCTAAACCAAGAACGTACTTTGTCCTTAAGCAATCACGAACCTATCTTGTGTCATGAGCCATGATTAAACATCAAATTCATCGCTCAAAAGTCCAATTGACTATCCCAAACAATAATGATGCTTTGACACCCAACGTTCTGTCCCCATCATTGCACTAATGGGTAGAAATGAAATGGCTTATCTGGGTGGCAAAGCCATCCAAATGAGCCTCATCTTGTCTTAATTTTCCCTTGCGGCATATTTACTTAAACTCACCGTTCGAATTATCGACGCCATCACCATATGTTTCTTTCATTACCAACCTTTCTCTAGTTCCGAGCCTACTCCTCTCTGCAATCTCTGGTACCAAACCCTTACCCTTATAGCTAAATAAATCCTTGCGCTACAGCCCAATTTTTTTACTCACAGTTTATAAATATGGTTGTACGTAGACATGAACCAGTCTTCCAGATTTATAGGAAGACCTAGGAGTTCTATTTATGTAGAGATAAGTATGCTAGAGAGGGATGGATGCCATTTTTGGAGAAATTCATAGGCTGTCATGAGAAGGTATCTCACGCATTTATTCAGGGTTACGATGGAGAGATTGTGCACATAGGCAATCTGTAGCTAACAATCAATGAAGAAACTTTAAGGGAAGCCACGGGATTACCTAGCAAAGGAGCCAAGTATTTCAAAGGAGTAGGAATCAATAAGGAAATATGCCAAAGATTTATGAAGGAAGATCATCAACACCCTAATTGGAAGAAGGGGATTTCTAGAAACTATATCAAGGAAGAATATCATCCTATGCATGCTAGTCTACAATGATTCCTCACTTGTGAGGGAAGGTATGTTGTAACCTTCCTATATCATCTTAGGAATTTACTGCACTTTGAAGGAGGTCCTAAAATTGATTTCCCATATTTTTTATGGATGAGTCTGAACAAGATGGTAAGAGGTGTCAAATCCCTATCCAAAACTGAGAAGACTAGCATTTATCACCAAGTTCTTATTAAAATGTTAGTTATACATGAGATCGGGAAGCAAGGGTTTAGCTAGAAAACCCTCATCACTCAACACCTTCCCATAGAAAACAAACCTGTATAGGAAGCCCAACCTGCTCCAGATAAATATAAGGAACCTAAAGAGAAAAAGGGAAAGAAAGATAAGGTAACTCCATCATCCTCCAGAACAGTGAGCCAAAAAGATAAAGCTAGTAAACAAGCATGGCCCTCTTCCACAGTCATTAAGATTTTTAAAAGTTAAGAATCAAAAGGTAAATCTGAATTAGTGGAGGAGATATCAACAGTAGCACTTGAGGAGAAGGGTCATAAGACAAAAACTGTGAGGAAAGAGAAGAATAGATCAGAAAATAAAGATGAACAATCCATAGAGAAACCTCCTGTAACCATTCCACAGACAGGAAAGAGGAAAAGGAAACTTGTTAGCACTTATGATCCACCACCCCCTTATAAAAGAACCAAAAGGAGCATGGCAAAGAAAGGTAAAGCATTTTCCATCCCTCTTACACATGAAGATCCAATAGATCATACCTCCCCTTCCCTAGACTTACCAGTCCAAGATGACATCCCTAGATTAACTGAGGAGAAAGTTATTATCACTTTGTGTGGGATGAGGGAGGAAGTGGAGGAAAGAGAATGCATCCAGGAAAAAACAATGGGTTCAATAAGGACCTTAACAAAAGGACATATGAAGAAAAAGATTGGGGAGCTGCAAAAGAAAAACCAGGAACTCAAACAAGAAGTGAAGGAATACCAACTATTGGACAGGTATATCAAAAAGGAAAACGAGAAACTAAAGGCAACCAGCCATCAACTTCAAGATGACCATGAAGAGACTTCTAATAAGATCAAGAAGGTACTAAGACTCTTACAATATATTAGGGTCATATAAAGGGAGCTGAAAGCAGAAGCCTCATCTATCAACATTATTGATCCACAGGAGTAAAGAATGGAGTCTCAAATTTTGAAAAATTTTGAGTTTGTTTCAATTGCATGAGGACATGCAATGATTTTGGCATGCGAGAATGTTGAGCCTCTAAATTAACATCCCCTCTACCCTATTATACTCCTCATTTATACCTTTTTGGCCTACCTAAGCTTAGATAAATGACAAAGAACACTACCCTTAGCCATTGATAAAGTCATAAGGTAAAGTATAATTGAATTCATGCATTTTGTGGTTTATTGAGATAAGAGACAAAATATTTCATGTATTAATGTTTTAAATTTCCACGTGTAACCTTTGACCTCTAGATGAGTCTAGAAGTTTTGTATCAGCTCAGCCATCTAGTACTTATGCGCCAGATTTCCACTGTCTGAATCCGGTACCAAGCACACCTTCCATTCAAATCCAGTACCGAACCATTCACTGTCGCGATCCGATACCAACGGTTGTAGACTATTCTAGTCCGATACCAACCACTTGCATGTTTTTCGGATCTGGTACCATCTATCGAATCTCACCTTTCACGATCTGGTACCAATACAGGAAGCAGAATATACCAAGTCTAGCTCTAGATCATGCCAAAGATAATTGTTGGATGTTTGTTGAATCATCAAAGCTCTAGCAAGGCTATGTTAAGTTAGTTTGTTCATTGCTTCATCCTCATACACTTCGTGTTATGAGGATGAAGCTTAAAATATGTAACCAAATATATAAATTTGACAATTGACTGATCTACTAAAGATTTCACCTCCTTGTGTTTCACAACTAAGACTGTTTAAATAGTCATGGCAAGGATGGTGGAAGTAGTAGAGAAATAGCATAACACAACATGTGAAGCAGCATTACATATTGTAGAACATATTCTGAGTTGAATTTTAATAGAAGGATGTCATTTATTTCCATGTCTTGATCATTTATGAATGAATGTGAGTTGACTTGTTAGCATAGTTTAATTCTATGTTTTGAGGTTTGAGTAAGAGTGATGTGTAGATTGAAAGAAAACTTACTGTAGACTCCAGTCACTGACCTGTTGAAGCGGCAAGGGCCCACCACCCAACAAAGGTCAGCATCTTTGTAGATTAGTGTTAGCATTTGATTTCAATAGCATAATCGTGGGATTAGTTGAATCTTGATTCTTTCAGATGATAGCAGTATAGTTCAGTCTAGGATTTCGATTATATGATTTCTTAGAGATCCTTACTTACTCTGTTTTGCATATGTTATGTTTTTGTTCTTATGAATTTGATTTTTCCTAATGGACATGTATGTTGACAGCAATAGTCAAACGTATTTGGAAATAACTAGTGAAGTTCACAATAGAATATTGTGAACCACAGCATACCCAGTATATTGATTATTGAATTGCCCATGCTATGTCTTGATGATTGATGTGTGATTCCCTTTTTAGAGTGTGATTGCATGATTAGCTTCATGGGTCAGATAGAAGAGTTGATCTGTCAAAAGAACTCCATCTCATACTTGGATGCGCCCTAATGGAGTAGATAGCCTCTCTGTGAAAGACAACCAAAGTGTGTTTGTGTCTGCTAGTTTGCTTTGTTTCCATCATGCATAATCTAGAATAGTTCTATACTCATGACTTTAGAATTACCTTTCTTACTGATGTCTTGTAACTCTGTTGATTACGAATCCAAGATTGATAATTAATGAGTGCATTATACTAAACATATAAGTAGCACAACAATAGGCTCTACATTTTGCAACTTTGTGTCCAAAATTATTACAAGTATAACATAAACCAAGAAAAATAGTTTGATACCAGGATGTAGGGGATCTTATGAATAGTGTTTCTCTTATGAAGCCTTCTTATTCTTGAGATGTTTTTTATTGTTGATTATGTGTTCTAAATATTCTAGGTGGTCCAATTCCTCTCTGATTTTATTCTTGATTACCTCTGACTATTTATACATAGGTGCTTTGGTTTGCTTCATGTTGTGTCATCTTGGAGCTCGAAACTCTCTTGATATGCATCTGGTTGTAACCTATCCCAGACCTATCATAGTATGGCCTTTGATTATTGATGATATCATCCAATATTTTGGTGTTATTATGTTGCATGTCTTTCTTCTGAAGATCTTTTCTTAGAGTGACTATTCCTACCTCCAAGATTTAAATCATATTCTCCTTTTCTTCTAAATGACTTATGAGTGTTTCTTAAATCCTTTTGTCTTGTTCTACTTGTATTTTTAACTTTGTGATTATTTTCTCGACTTATTCAGAGTTGGAATTATGAGATTTGTTCTTTGTCTTTAACTCTACCTTGAGTGACTTGTTTTCCTTTCTTTCTTTTCTCAGTTCTTCTAAGGCATTGATTAGTTCTACTATGAGATCAACTTTGTCTTCTTCTTTGGAGTATTATTCATCATCATATACTTCCATGTAGAGTACTCTTTATGTATCATTGTCACTATCACCATCCTCATCTGATGAGGAGTTGTCTTCCTTTGAGTAGAGAATTTTCTTGAAGAATTTATTTTTATTCCTTCTCTTGTCTCCCTTTTGATTTTTCTTTTTCTTCTTAGGATCTTCTTCTTCATCGCTACCTTTATTCTTAGAATAAGTACATTTAGAAGCAAAATTACCAATACCATCACAATTAAAACATATCAATGGAAGCATACATGTGTACTTTCTTATTCATCTTTTTTAATGTTGCTTCCTTCATGACTGAGTTCTCTTGTTCTATCCTCATTTCATAAGCTAAGAATATTCCATGTATCTCGTCCATGCTCAAATTGTCAAGATCTATTCTTTCTTCTAGGATTGATTTCTTAGGATTAAATCTCGGAGGTTGAGATATTAGAACCTTTTGAACAACCATCGATTCATCGAATTATTCTCCCAATCCTATAATAGTGTTCATTTTTTCGTCAACTCGCAGAAAGTAGGTTGCAATGTCTTCATCTTCAATTGCTCAAACTTATCTCTAAGGTTTTGAATCTTAGCTCCCTCCACTTTGGTATCTCCTTCATAAATATTTTGAAGTTTATCCCAAAGATCCTTTATGGTCTTGCAATGCATAACTTTGAAAAATACGGAATCATCCAGACTTCTCAAAATGGTCCCTTTAGCCTTTGAATTGTTTTCACTGAGTTTCTTTCCATGTTTGTCAGTTGGGGGAGTGGTTGATGTTGCATATCCATCTACTATTGATTGCCAAACATCAAATATGTGTGCCTGTAGAAAGGTTTGCATTCTTTTATTCCAAAATGCATAGTTCTAACCATCAAACCATGGTGCTCCAATCTTAGTGTATTCCATGATCTCCTTCTAGTGGTTAAAATGTTTCTTGAAGGACCTGCTCTTATACCAATTGTTGGAATACTGAGAGGGTGGGGTGAATCAGTATGAGCACTTTATTATCACTTTTAACCACAATATGTAATCATTAATTTCATCAACAATATATCATCAATATATCATGAGCAGTGTAAATAAACAAAGCATAATAGACATCCACAGAAACACAATACACCAAAATTTACGTGGAAACCCAAATGGGAGAAAACCACTCAATACTTTTCTAATATATCAAAAGAATACATTCATTGAAAGCACCAACTTCCCAATTCTCCGGCTTTTACCTGAAGGAATCACCAACTCCCTGAGTTATTCGGCACCAACCGGAAGGAGGATACAACCCCATGATTTATAGGCACCAGCATCATTGAAGGAAGCTCCAAATCCCTAAGTTCTCTGGCACCAACTGGAAGGAGGCTACAACCCCCTTTCCTTTCCCCATCCTACCGCCCTGAAATATAAATGTAGACCAAACTACCAGTATCATTGATATTGTCACTACCACTGATAATCAACATGTCATCCAACCTGTCACTATCACATCAACCTGTAACATGTCACTATCATTGTCATTGTATCTCTCATTTTATATCAACCAGATCTACTCATATAGACCATATCAACATCAAGTATCCAAACAATGTACCTCAAGCATGCATCATACCATATACCATAATATATGCCTCAAATATATGCCAATATCACAAAGATGTGCTTCTAACAATGAACCATAACAGTCATATACAATGTACCAATGATATGTCTCAATCATGTATCAATGACACCAAAACATGGACCTCAACCATATGCAACCACAAATCAAAAGGACCTCCAACATGGATGATTTTAAGGATGGAAATTTATTTTAAAATGTAGAAACCTTGGCGAATCTTACCAATCCTTCATATGCCAACTATAAAATGTTTGACGATATTTTTGTAAAAATATTCAAATTTCTAAGGATTTAATATAGTTTTTATAAAGTTTTAGTGATTTTTAAGATAAAATAATTTTATCCTATAGAATTTGGGAAAATCATTTTTAGAATAACGAATCGTTTTTTGGGAAAAACCATGGAAAATTAGCCCATGAAAAAAATTTAGCCCCCAAAACATGCATCAAGCATGTGCCATATCATCCATGATAAACACACATAAAGAACATACCTTTGATCCTGTAGACACTTTGTTGTATCAGATAACAGATAAGTAAACCAATTTTAGCATCAACAGTCTGGTACAAGCATCTATTCACACCCTTTCACAAGATTTTCATGGATCCGCGACTTCCTTCACTACTACCCATGCATATTCACGCTTTTCTCCACTGCATCCCATGTACATTTGTGCCCTTATGACTTGCAACCTGTGGATACCTCATAATCTAGGGTTACTCGCATTTTCTGCAACTTCGAGACTTTCACCTTTGACCTTCCTTTGCAACTTCAAACTTACTACCTTGAACTCAACCTCAGATTCGCCAATAGACCAAAATTTCTTCACAAGATAGATAATCAATAGAGATGTGTGTGAATTGTACTTATGAAATACTCCTTGTGGGGTATTTATACTTTTGCTAAGTAACTTATTTCCTTACTTTATGGGTTTCTTGTTACAACCACTTAACCCTTTCTTTAATTGTCTTGTAACCAACTAGAGGATCTGTAACCCATATATGGGGCTTCCAACTTCATTACCTCATAACTTATGAATCATGAGGAACCATGTGGTGTACCACCTATCATCGGAACGGCATGACAAGGAATATCCATCTATGATTGTGTTACATGCATTTACATTGTCCTTCATTTCCTTATTCCTCAAACAACTTCAGGCTTCATGACCACACCTCTGGGGATTCATGTATACTTCTTCAAAGTGTCTTTCTGTGAGGGCCATGCTTAGAGCTACGTCGTAAGGGAACCACTTTGGACACTTCTCCAAATACACCCATCACTTTTGTTGACATCAATGACAATCGCTGCTTGTTGGCATCAATGACAACCAATTGTCCAACAAAGGTTCCACTTTATACCACTTTGACAAATCAGTTTATATGTGTGGTGTGTGTACCTTGCAAAAATATTAAATTCTGCTTTTTGAAAATACATCAAGGAAACAAATACGTCACAACATAGAGAAAAATTTAGAAGCATGTTACACCAATCCTACCATTACCTGACCAAGGGATATGTATGTATCTATGTATGTATGTATCCTCATAATAAAAAGGCTAGCTTGAACATGCCCAAGAAGCAATTATTGCTACAATCAAGGCCAATTTTGGAAATAAAAGGCTCAGAAAGAAGCTAACATAACCAGGAAAATTTGCATTTGCCACTTTCTTATAATCAAAAATCTAAGAGATCAAATACACTACCTAATAAGAATGGTAGTAAACATATTATAAAAAAAATCCAATAGAAGTTTATAGTAAGTTTGAAGTTGAATAAGCTCAGAAATCCTTGCTTAACATGGCCTATCTATATTGTATATAAGTAAATAGAACATTTCCAATATGCCTTTGCAATGGAGTTGCATATGTTTATTTTTAAAATATGTCTTAATGTTGTTTATTTACAACACCTCAAGCAAGGTATGGATTAAATTAATAAATATACCCTATTTAGTTCAATAAAGGATTCTCAAAGGAGAACTTTGAAAAGTTGGGAGTTACTACATTGAGCATCAAGTGGGAGATTGAAGGCATGTGCATGGATTGATCCTCAAAACAGTAAATTACATACTTAGAATAAAGATTAGAAAAAATCATGTGATTCATTTTTAGTTAATAAATCATGTCGCGCATGCGAAGTTTATATTTTTTTAATGTTTATTTTTATATCTCCAAGGTTCATAAATTAATGTATTTTTCTTAAGAAAATTAATGTGAAGAAGACATTGTTGCAGCAACAATTTTTTCCATGTGTTTATTATTTTGAATCCACTATTTTCACTTTGTAGTGTTGTTGTAAACTGTGTTTAGAATAGCATAATATAAACGTTCAACAAAAGTAAAGGAAACATTGGTTTAAATGCAATGTGTTTGAAGTGTCAACCATACTTCACACAGCATTATGTTCTTTTTCCTCCCATACATGATCATTGTGATAAAGAAACCCAGTGAAACCCACCCATAGTAATCAGTACACTAAGAGGCTCCTCATGACATCTCATTTTCTTCAATATCAAGATCTATAGTAAAATAAACATAGATAGTATAGTGTGTAATGTATCCAACCCCATGTTGGTGTTGGAAAGTTGGTTTTCATTGATTTCAACTCTATCAGAAGTCCAGAATCCCTTAGAAGTGATGGTTCTATTTGAAGGAATCTTCAAATTGGTCCCATTATGGCGTAGCCCTAAGCATGGCCCTCATAGGAAGACATTATGAAGAAGCCTACAAGAAGCCCCAAAAATATGGTTAAATATGGTTAAGTGGTTAAGAAGCTTGGGAGGTGAGGTCATGAAGCCCAAAGCTTATTGGAGAAAAAGACTATGAAGGACATCATAATTGCATGCAAAACCCTCATAGATGGATAGTCCTCATCATGATGTTTTCAATGGTAGGTGGTACACCATGTGGTTCCTCATGGTTGAGAAGTTATACCCTCTTAAATATGAATCCTGAAGTCTGGTTAAAAATCCCCTAAAGGGTTACAACAAGAAGTTATAAGTCGGCCCCAAATTCAGGAAAAGGAGAAAAGTCATTGCAAACAAGAAGTTACAGGTTGGCTCAAATATCAAGTAAAGAATTTACTTGGAAGGGTATAAATACACATCAAAAACCTTTCATTTGATATCCAAGCAAGTTTGTGTTTGTGGAATGGAGATAGCATAAGTGGTTTTGCACTTGTACTAGGAGGATTGGTTTTCTCAGCAAAGTGAATCTATCCTAGGAGAAAGAAGGTCAGGGAGAGAGAAGTGTACGAAGTTGATTGTACCAGTTTACTGAGGTTATACGCAGTTTGTAGAAGGGTGAAGCATGTATAAAAGTGGGTTGCAAACAAATGAATCACGTATAGGGTATACGCATATTGCAGTAAAGAAAAGTGTAGGTGTATGCAGGTTGACAATGGATGAATCGTGTATCTATGAAAAAGTTTGAAGAAGTTGTTATTCTCTTAATGTTGAAGTTGAGGAAGGTATGATGGTTTGAGATCTTATGCTCAAGGTTTTCACATGATAAAAGGTGTGGTTTTCTATATGTTTTGATGTTCATATCTTGGAGGCTATGGTATATGCTTGAGGCATATCTAGGAGGTTATGGCATATTCTTTGAGGCATATCATGGATGGTTTGACACATGTTTGATGCATATTTTGGCACATGCTTGAGGCATGTCTTGAATGTTCTT
>JZKD02S1674203.1:13958-27745 GCA_000966675.3 Picea glauca | reverse complement strand
AATATTCCAATAGTTGGGTCACACCACTACTAAAATGACCAAATAATTTTTTTATACCAGTTCTAAATGAGGAAATAACATTCAGCATGACATCCAAACACATGCAAATATCTATGCTACTTAAAAACATAAATGAAATTACTTATATGTGCATAGTAATAATGAAACAATATTCAACTACATTCAACTACATAAATAGATATTTGAATGCATCATTCTACTCACAGCAAGAAACAACAACTGAGATAATTCAGATTAAAATGTGCATCAACTATATCAGCATTTAACATGAATAAACACAGCAAATAAGAACATGTATCTTATGGAATATGCAAATTGTTGCAGAGGATGAACATTCCTCCAAACTATAGACTTATTGTTCCAGTTCTAGACATAAATTTACCCCCGAATTGGGGCTATGAATCCACGAGATCTTGTGTTCCCTAAGGTTATCTAATGTCCCCCTCTCAATAGTCAATTCCCCCAACTAATTATAGTCCACCATATCTCTTGCCCACAGCCTCCATAACCCAAGGGATGGAATCCCCCTTCACTGCTCTCAGACCCTCAGGCCTTTCCATTCCCCTCCAAGGCTTCCAACACAGGTTGGATAGGAAATCTCTCTGCTAGGACCTCAGAAATTCTACAACTACAACGGGAATTCACCCAACAACAAAACACTTGCTTCTCTTAACAATTTTTCGAATAGAATATTGTTCACATGCATGCAGTTTTTCTTCCCATGAAATTTCAACTCTAAACAACTACCATACATGTCCACTGTGGCTTCCTTCAAGCTTCATCACTTCAAACCCTCTTGGTGTATAAAAATATCCATGTAAAAACTGCTCTCCATCAAAAAACATGAATTGTGTAATTTTTCCCATCTACCCATATGAATTTCCTCTCTTTCTCTTGCTTTCTTGACTTACACTCTTCCTCTAGTTGATTGTACTGAACCCCCATGTTCACAACAAATATGGGATATGAATTCTCACACCCAGCCTCTTACATGAATTCAATGATTGGCTTTGGAAACACTCAATCAGAAATAGGAAGGTTTATAGTAAGGATAATTTAGAAATAAATGGGTTTGGGTTTAATAGACATGGGTAAACTCTCCCCCCTTGGACCCCTTCCCTCTCTTGTGGAAACTAAGCCCCAAAATATTTGTCTATGTCCATCTGCAGCCGGTGATACATTTTATATATTATATTCAATTTACATCATTTACATATTATGTCACCTGGCCCTATGCCATACATTCATTTACAATATACATTGTTAGTTTGGGGTTTGAAAATGGGGATGTTATATAGAATTTTTCTCACCTATCAAATAAAAGGAAAATATTTTTGAAGTAGATGCATGATAATATTTTCCAGGAATGATAAGTATTATTTATGGGAGGAATTCAACCAAGTTCAGGTTTTTTGATAACATATAATAAAATTGTCATTTATTTTATAGCTTGAAGAACCGGTTCAAAACCTTCCAAAACATTGAAGTAAAACTTCACAAAAAAGCAGTTGATTAAGAAAAAACAATAAAATGAAATAAAAGTGCATGAAAATTCAAACTGGATGATGATTTAAGTCAGGAAAGAGACTAAGATATTATTACCCTTCTTATGTTTAGTTATTATAGTCCTCCTCTTTTGCCCAGTCGTTATTATTATCATCCTCCTCTGAGTTATATTTATCATCCTCCTCTATCAAATCACCTTCTCTAGATCTATTGATATTATATTCATGCATGCCATCAATTACAATGTCTTTGTACGACATGATAGACCACACACAAAAAATTCCCAAGAAATTTCCTATGAAAATCTCATGACTTCTTTCATCGTATGCAAATCCATTGATAGGAAATCTCAATGTTGCTTCTCTAATATTAGAGTATATACTCGAAACACTCAATGATGGAATCCTTGCTAATGATTGTCTTGTGATGATGATGCTAACCTTGATGGAGGACAAATTTTGTGGTTCTTTGATACAATGAATATAAATGACGATATCCTCTGCAACTGTAACATAAGATCCCCTAAAAAACCTAACCAGGAACAATTGGTGATCTACAATTGTTACCATAATATCACCTCCTAAATTACAATGTGAAGGCTTATGGTTTCTTGAATGCAACACAATAACTGGCATATTCTCATTAAATAGTAAGGGAAACACCCTGCTTGAATTTAAGTTGTTTTTCTTTGACAAGTTTACGAACCTATATCCATGATTTCCATTTTCAATCCATCCTGTTGGAGAAGCATTTTATCATTGCAACACAAAACAATGAAAATAATGTAATGTCTAAGATGCACATAGATAAAAATTTGTTTACACAGATCTCCATTATGTTTCGAATAAATTTTCAAAAAAATTTGTTTCCTCAAAAGAACTTATTTCCTTTGTTTGAAGCTAAATTTATCATCAATCATCATCAGCTTGTTCATTATTCCTAGTGAACTTATACATAAAAAATATAAATCTAAATCATTGTAACCATTATATGTTATCATAAACAACAGATTGTACATTTTCAGCTCAAAAACATTCTATACTCTTTCCTTCATACCGTAAATCATACCCCTGCACTTTTGAATATCAAAACCCCAACGATATATGTTCGACTCTCCTGTGAAAAGATTTATCTATTTTATAACTAGTATTTATTTCTTTGACCTCATTTTGAGGCTATATATCCTTATTTTTTCTTGTATATCATGTCTACGACCACCCTTAGTGACTATCAACAATTTGTTATTTCTATGGTAACAAACACAGTCTGTGTTTTCCAATAGTAGATTTTTATAGGCCCTCCACTCTTGTATTTAAAATCTAATATTTCCCCATCAAGATCTCAATTGAATGGGATAATATAGGTTGAATTATATACCACACATATTATATCATATCTTATCAATTATCACCACCAAAAAAATTTCATCTTTCGGAAGGGAGTTAAAGACTTGTAAATGATAATCCCTAAAAATATTTGGCAACTTCTCCTTCCCCTTGTTGCATAGCTCTTTCATCCCCGGGTCATGGAAGTAATTAATGGATAAAAAAATTATCTTTATTCTTTCTTTTCCTTCCTCCTTTTCATGGTGGGGATTCACATCTATCATCCTAGTTATGTTTGGTTGTTTTGCCCATGATGTTGGATCTTGGTTTTCTTCATCCCTTGGCATTTTAATAAGTTGTTTTTTCATGGTTATCTCTTTTAAATATTAAGAATTCACTCTCGATAGTAATATTGTAATTTAAAAAAAAAAATCATTCTAAGTATTAATATTGCAAATTGTTTATATATTTTATTGAAATTCTAACTCTAGTGTAACTAACAACTAGTTGAGAATGAAATCTAGAAGAATTTTAGAAGTGCAAGTATCGGAGATAGGATTTCCACTGGATTTTCCTAATGTCATGTATGACATATCCCATGCTCATATCTAGTTGTACCTTCTCCCCTGATTTGACATGATGGATGACGAGGAGGAGTTGGTAGACTTCTCAGAGGACCCATTGTTGGGAACCGAAATCTAGTCTTTGCCGATCATTTCTAATGCATCTAGCTTTTTCAATGACGCTATGGAGGACTCCTTCACACAAACCACTCATAAAACCTCCATGGTTCCTCTTAGAATTTCAATATCCCATGCTCCTAGTCTAAGCGCCACTCTCCCACTTCATTGTGATGGGACGACCCTCAATTTTCCCCCAAACATTACTTAGTGCTCCCATCCACCGCCAACTTGTGCGGGTCCTATCAAAGAAAATCCATCATCTCTTGCAAATGATTTATCTACACTTCCCACTCCTTCTTACGGTGATGCCTTATATGTGGATCTCCTATCCTTGCCACCTACTAATGTGCATTTATTGGCTTCAATATCCATAAAGAGGGATGGATTTATCGGTAGTTTTCTCTTTGAGGATTTATTCTATGGACACCTCCGAAGAACATTGTCCCCAACTACCTCTATGCCCAGATATGATGACATGGAGATCAGGAAGAAATATATGAGATGCTTGAAGAGGAAGGCAGGTATCACAAGCCTTGTTCCTAGTGAAGGAATAAAACTCAACAAAATATGAAATATGTAGCAAGAAACCTTGGTTGGTCGATTTTCTAGTAAGCAGTTGTCAACAAATACACTCAAGAGATGGACCTCTCATACCTTAGTTATAGTCTTGGGTTACAAGCCAAAGATTCTTGTTCTCACAAAGGGTTGTATGGCATGGACATTTTTCTAAACATTAGACACTATTGGGATCTTATCAGGACGATGGTCTTTTGGAGCACAGGCCCTTTTTTTGAAGAGATGGTCGATTGATTTCGATGCAACCATAGAACAGTTGGAAATAACCCCAGTTTGGGTTCGCCTCTCTTTCCTTCCACTCATTTTCAGGTCTAAAGAGGTGTTTAGGGAGATTGGAAATGCTATTGGGTTTTTCTACGAAGAAAATTGATCCTTTCTCTCCTCCATATATATCGGTATGGATCAAATGCTTGTTGTGACTAAACTCTTTGAAGTCCTGGAAAAGAATATCTCCATTCAATATAATGGCTCTTTTGTTAACCAAACCCTTGACTATGAAGAAATTCCATTCATGTGTAGAAGATTCCATATATACATTTATATAGCAATGGATTGTTCACAAGTAGAAAAACTCCTTCGTTGGGTCAAAAGGGTCTCTAGGGCCACAACCGCAGACAATAATCGTTCTCTGGGAGAACAGAATAGAGAATATTCTATGTCGCTCATTTCTCTTTCCAAGCCCATGGACCCCCCTCGCCAACTGGAAACATCAACAACTCCTTCCAACTTAACACTAGTAGAGGAATTTTTAGGTAAGATTACTTCTCTCCCCCCTTCTCTCCACTCGGATTCAAATGATTTTCCATATAGTGGATCAGAAAATCATCAAAAAAAGGGATAATTTTGGAACCCTCCTTTATTTTATGTCTCTCATGTATTTATGGATCACATGCTAACCCATTAATCCCCATTATACCTTCTTTCCCCACAGCTTCTTCCCCCTCCCCCACAACATCCACTCTATTGCCCGCCCGTGACCCCCCACTTATCCCCTCCTCCCTTCCCCCAAAGTACAATATTCGAGCACATTCATGTCCTCAAACATCATCCTTTCAAGGGTTGTTGGGTGACCTAGGGGATTTTGGGGACATGGATCAAGATCCCTCCCAAAGGGGCCAGAAATCATTCATCCCTTTAGATAAAAAATAAGCTACTTTAGAAGTTCGTACGGGTAAAAAAAAATATCTCATTGGGGCCCTTAAAGAATCTTCCCCCAAATAAGTTGCAAAATGATTTTTCTTTTCCACAATTGTCACAGGTTGGCCAACCCAGAAAAAAAATTATCCATAAAACGTTTAATTGATCTACACTACCCTTCTATAATCCTATTACAATAATCTCTGATAGGAGGTACTAAAGTCATTGAATCTTTCTGAGCTTCTTTCCCAGAGTGTGACTTCATTGCTCTGGACACTAGTGTGAAATCTAGTTGGCTTCTCACAGGGTGGCAGAAAAAGTCTCTAAAATTACGCAACTCCTAGTCTATGTCGTTAGTTCTTGGAACTCATTTTTATTCTAGGGAGATGAATTTTGATTTCCTTTGCATTAATTTTTATGGTCCACATCTTGATAGGAAGGAATTTTGGAAAAAAATATTCCATTCTTTATTAATTTCTCTGGATCATGTGCTCATTGGAGGGGACTAAAATTTCACTCTAGGAGATTGTGAAATCTGAGGTACTTCAGCACACATGGATCCTATATCTAATTTATTCATACAAAAGCTGGATGAGGCGGGCTTATTTGAAATACAACCCAAAAAATACACTCCCACTTGGAGGAACATGTGCTCAAGGGCTGATAGATTTTCAAAATACCTAGACATATTTCTCATGACAAAGCCCCTCCTTCATGGAAATATTCAGACTAGACAATGGGTGGCCCCTTGAGATGTATTTTATCACAACCCTATCATTTTGGAAATAGCCCTGGGAGAGAAAACAAAACCCTTTCCATTTTAAATTCAATCCTCAATGGCTAGAGAATCAATCTTATATTGACACCATCAAAGGTGGTTGGTCCCCCTACAATTCACAACTTCTGGAATCCCCCGTCGTCCAATTCAAAACAAATTTTAAAAAGGATAAAGAGATCTACATCTCTTGGAATAAGGGGAGAAAACAATTAGAGGCCAAATCCTTTATTGAAATAGAAGAGAAGAGGAAGGTATAGTAGGAAAGAGAGGTTTATGAGCCTCCCACGGATGAGATGAAAGAGGATCACAAGCATTTATATCTTAGCGGAAGAAAAAATATTTTGAACAAAGAAAAAGAATGGAGATTGAGGAGTAGAGATCTCTAGCTGCAATCAAGGGATGAAAACACCAAATTTTTTCACCATTTTGCAAATGGAAGGAAGCTTTTTAATAATGTTTGGTCTATGGATTGAATGGATGGCTCAAAAACTACTTCTTTCGAGGACATAGCTCAGGAAGGTACATCTCATTTTAAATCCCTCTTTAAATATGACTCTAGGGACACTATCAATACTATTATTTAGGTTGCAGGTATCTTTCCTAGATTCATAAACCTAGAAGATAATGATAGACTTTTGGAGGAGGTCACCATGGAGGAACTTAGGAATATCCTCTATAGTTTTGAGAAGGATAAGATCCCAGGACCGGATAGATTCTCTATTGAATTTTACACAAGATGCTTTGAGTTCTTAGGAGAAGACCTACTAAACCTCATGGAATTCACCAAGATAACGGGCCAAATCCATGCTCCCTTAAATGCCACTTTTATCGCCCTCATCCCAAAGGTGGACAACCCAAAAAATTTGATCAATTCAGACCCATCTTCCTCTACAATAGCACCTATAAAATACTTCTTTATCTCATGATATCTATGTGGAACAATATGTCATTGATGAAGATTTTAAGGAAGTATATGAGAAGCTAACCCATGGTGCACAGGTAGAGAACTATTTTCTGTAGGGAAAAATACTCTACCATCTTGGAAATTTATGTATTCCTACAAGTGAACGAGTCCATGGAATACGAGAAGATCACATTTCTCTTGTGTCTAGGAATTTTGGGGTAGGAAAAACTATGGCTCATTTGCAAAGGTTTTATTATTGGCCTCAAATGAAAGCAATTGTAACTAAATATGTAAAGGGGTGTCTGATTTGTTCTACTTGTAAGCCCACTAATAGAAAACTAGGGATATACTCACCACTTCCTGTTCCATCCTATAACTTACATAGCCACCCACAGGCCGGGGTATGCTACCTGCAAGCCCGCCCTTGGAATTATTTCTCTTACAGATACCTTTTCAATGTTTAAGGATGCATAAAAGAAAATACTTTAACGACATGCACAACAGTAATCAACAAGCATGCATAGTCTAAAGATTCAATTGAACGACAATTAAATATACAGTGGAAATAACATTCAAATACACAGATAATAATATCACAACAGAGAGCACTTATCTTTATGAAAGATGACACCAACTGGTTGCAGACCAAGGATGTTCCACCCAATCGTAGACACTACTGCTCCAAATCTCAATAGCAGTGTCACCCTCGAGCCAGGGCTATGAATCCACAAGGATAGTTTCAGAGTGAACTTGGCTTCCCAAACCATTCATCTCTCAAGCTGTCACAGGATTTCCAGCACTCACAGCAATCCAAGTACCCAGCTCTCTTCTACCCACCTTGCACCACCCGAGAGAACAGACCTCCACCTTTCTCTACCACGCAATCCCTCAGGCAGTCCTTCTCCTTATTTGGGCCTCCAACGCAATTGGTCCAGAATCTCAATGCTAGAACTCTTAACACTCACAGCTGTGAGCCATGTTGGACACTGGCCATTGCATCTCAGACATGCAGGCCTCCAAGCACGACTGGATCACACCAGTGGCCACTACAGCCAACTATCTCGTGGCTAATTCTTTCACAATTATGTCACCCTTCTCGAGACCAGTACGCAAGTGAGGATGGATGGAGGAGGTAGGTAAGTGCATGGGAGTGCATGAGGGAAAGAATGAGGTAACGCAAAGGTGACAGGGTGGACAAGCCAATAACCAACAACCAACAACCAACCCCACAATCAGACAAGGGATGGATTTAAGTATTTTTCGTGGGGAATTCAAGAACCTCTTGGCCTCCCCAAGAAGCTCACGTAACTAATCCCTTCCCCTTAGGTAGAAAGGTCATTAACACAGGAATAAACATTTATCCCCTCAAGCCCCCTCTCTTGTGGAATCATAGCCACCTATAACTCTAGTCCTTGTCCGTCTAGCAGCCAGTGATCTATTTATTATTAGTAATGATAAAAACATTACATCTCTTGGGTACACTGGCCTTTTAATAATTGTTTGGGCACTCTGGCCTCTCATCATTGTAATAATACATTATTTAAAATGGTGGTTCAAAACCTGGGGTGTAACACATCCCATCCATGGGAAATTATCTCCATGGATTTTTTAGGGGGTTTAGCAATGTCAAAAGGGGGTCATGACTATTTGTATGTTGTAGTGGATAGGTTCAACAAGATGTGTATCTTGATTCCATGTAAAAAGCATATCACTACTGAGCAGACTGCTAATCTCTTATTTCAGTATGTTTGGGTTCACTTTGGGTTACCCACATCCATTATCGCGGATCAAGATACTCGATTCCTTGGGTACTTTTGGAAAAGCTTGTGGAGAATGATGGACACCAAATTGAAGAGGAGCATTGCTTTCCATCCACAAACCAATGGACAGACAGAGGTGGTAAACCAAACAGTGGTACTTTTTCTTTGAGGCTACTGCAACAATCATCCCAAGTTATGGGATGAATAGATACCCTATGTATAGCATGCTTACAGCCAAGCCTTACATTCCTCCACTCAGTGTTCACCTTTTGAGACATGTTTTGGGTACCTACCTAAGGTTCCTTTGGACTTGATGTATGGGAGAGATAGCAATCCAAATGAAGAAATAACAAAGAGAAAAACCTACAAGTTCATCTAGAGGATCTAGCAAGTGCACTAGGCAGTTAGGGAATAGTTGGAGAAAAGTCAATCATAGTATAAAGCTCGGCATGACAAGCACATGGTTGATCATCATTTCCACGTTGGAGACCATGTATGGCTTCACATCAACAAGGAGAGATTGAAGGGTGAAGGCAAGAAACTCAATCCCATTCGTTATGGACCCTTCACTATCTTGGAGAAAAGTGGTACCAACACTTTTCGTCTGGATCTTCCACCTTATATGCATATTTACTCAGTTGTAAATGTAGAGAACTTGAAACGTTTTGAGCCTCCCATGATCATGGATCAGGATGAGGAAGTTTCAATACCTTCAGTTGATGAATTTGCTCCTAAGTACTTGGATGAGTTAAAGGAAGATATCATCTTGGCTAAAAGAACGAGGACTTCACGCAGGGTTGATGTTGATTATCTTCGAGTAGGCTTAAAGGGCACACATCCAAGCAAGGCAAAGTGAATTGAAAATGAAAAGTGAGGGGACTCTTCCCTCACTTATATGTTGATTGATGAAAGCTTTTGGTGGTCCAAAAAGCTCTCAATGGGAAGGTGTGATCCAAAAAGGATCCATAGAAGGATAAGAACAACTCAGAACTCGTAGAAGCAACTCAGGATGCTCAGAATGGCCTCAGCAGACAGAGAAAGGGAAAAAAATCAAAGTTCTCAAAACTCAGTGAAAATGAAATTATCTCAAAGAGTGTGTCGCAAGATTTCTAACAGTGTAAATGAAATTATCACAAAGAGTGTGTCGCAAGATTTATAACAGTGTAAATGACTCGTCAAATGGAGTTACGAATCGAAATGTATTTGCGGTCAAAGTTTGGTCAACCTAACCTAGTCAGCAAGGGGATGAGTCGGCTTCCATACTGCTAACATCAACATCCGTACAACACACGTGGTAGGAGCAGGAGGTGACATGTGCCATGCTAACATCATCATGGTGATGTGGTAGCACCAGAGGCTATCACATGTCACCTAGATTTGGCACTTCTGGACTGATCCGTGGACTAGTATGATTTTGCCACGTGGAAATCTGTACAGTGACGTGGCATGATGAGTTGGAAGTGGCATGGCGTTTGTACGATGACATTGTGTTGACATGGCAGGATGACATAGAAATAGATGACATGGTTGAATGGGAGGCTGCCACGTGGCCCAATCAGGGGTTACCACGTGGCAGTGGGCAAATTCCCAATGACAACCTATATCCGAAATTTGAAAAAAAATAATGGTTTGGTGGGTCCGCCAAATTTTGCGGACCATGCCAAATCTAGCCACATGCTAATCAATAGAACCTTAGATAGGACCATTGTCAAAATTGGCAGAACAACCATTGTATATATATCTATCTATCTATATATATATATATTGTTTCAACCATAAAGCCAAAAGGGGGAGGCATGTGGGTTTGACCTCGGGACCTCCTCCCTCCACTACGCCTTAATACTCATGCCATAACCAACGGGCCCTTTCATTGTAATGAGTGCCACCCTTTTTACTTAAAAAGTTGCATCCACCAAGCCTAGGAGGAGGTGCACGTGTGGTATGGCCATGCACGTAGTTCGAGGTGAGTATAGTCATATTAATTGCAAGTTGCAGGGGAACGAAAATCGAGACAAATTTCTCCTTGGGCCTGGGAGTGCCAGAGTCGTATTGAGGCGTGGAGACAGTCATTTTTGGGTAATTTGACGCCACTAATTCAATGGTGTTGTATGTTTTCTTATCTGAGCAGTATTTCTGTAGCTTGATTTCAGAATGAGGTATACGTATGTATTTTGTCAAATTATTTTGTTGAGTTAATGAAAAAGCATACCCATTTGAGAGCATGACTCGGAGACATAATCCACCAAGGATGAACTCTGTTATCAATTTTTTGTGTTCATATATGATGCTTATGTCTCTTCATTTTTGAGTTTTTCCTTTTTTAATGGTGCACTTTAATTTATGTTCATTTAATGCAATTCTTTATAAATCACTCGATGAAAAGATCCTGGATCAGCCTTGGTGGCTAGGTATGTCACAAAGGGTCGGCCTATTAGTGGTTGGGTATGCCATAAATTGGTATGGAAGTGTCTTGAAGGGCACTATGGAAGTATCATGCTTGGCCTTGGTGGCTAGGTACATCACAACATAGGTAGTAAAACCATAATGATTGGTTTCTAGAGCCAAGGAGATGAAATTATCAAACGAGTTTCCGATAACTAGTAAAGTCATAAGACCTCGATATTCCAAATGGAGATTGGATAATCTTACCATAGTGGGTCCATTATTAGAGGAGGTGGTTTTATTGTCATAGAATTTATTCCAACATTCCATAAGATAGGAATATTTGATTGTTGTTTCATACTCCCATTCCCACCAACACATCCCACAATGGAGGAAGGGACGGCTGAGAAATCAATCATAGTCACTCTGCAGCCAATCAATCAATATGTTAGAAGGATACCACACTCCCTTGTGTCTTCCCCCATAGATATTGTGTATCAATATTGAAGTTATCTTGCCATAGTTTCATAAATAATCCAAAGCAATCTTGAAACTAGGGTCCATTGTGAACAACTTGTTGGTAGTTAGACCTCCAATTGTACACATAACTTTTTCATCTTCATTGTTATTTAACTTGATTCCTTTTGATAATGTTGGGAAATAATTGACTTGAACCATGGCCTAGATTAGTTTGGTATCATATATATGTTTGCATATGCATAAAGAGGAAATGGTTGGAATAAGAGGTTTATAATCTAGTAATTCAAAAACAATTTTGTAAATCCCTCAACTCTAAGGACCAACAATTCCACACAAAATACAATATAATGATGACCCATGGAAAAGTAAGAAATATTCTAAAATATGGGCTAAGGCTCTTTTGGTTGACACAAAATTTAACACACCAAGAAAATGGTGTGGTTGAAATGAGAGCGGCACTAAATAACATGGGTTGAAATTTTAGCTCAATTTATATCTTCTCTTCAAAGATATCGAATGGTTTGTATAAATTTAATACAAAGATATCTATTATATTTATAATGATGGGTTGTACCCAGATGAACCCTTTTACGGTTTACAAACTTATAACAATTCCAACATGTATTTCCAAAACACAAACTTATGTGTTTTACCTTGAAACTTACATGAAGGCATTAGAATTGATTGCAGATATTCCACGGATTAGTATCTAGGTCACTACCTTTCCTTCCAATTACTCCACATTTTGTTTCTCAGACTTTGAATTAGAGCTCCAGCTTGAGCTTGATGTTTTGTACACCAACAATTGCTTGATCTCACTTGCCTCTATTTACCTCCATTTTCTCTGTAGTATATGTTTTACTCTATATTTCCCCCCACCCCCACGGTATGGTTTAGATTGGATTCGATTAAGTTTTACAATGTTTATAGGTGAGTATCAATGTTCACCCCTAGCCTTTGTATTTATTCTTTAACTTCAGAGACAACAAGGGGATATTTAATTTCTTTCCTGTGTGAGTAGAAAGAGTGTTGGATTCCAATGCATTTTCAATCACATGCCCTTGGGCAGTTCCTTCCTTTGATAAAGAAAATGGTTGATATTTTTCTAGTTTCCATATGGTGAAATAAGTTATGGTGAAGCATATATCTCTTTTCATTGACTAGTATTAGTCTCATTATCTAATAGTAAGTATATGTATGATTATTCCAGGATCCTACTTAGAGTGTGGTAACATCTAAAAATTAAGCATTGTTATATGTGCAATACCTAACTTTTCTCAGAACATGAATTTTTATGAAAAATTTTAAGACATTAGCATGAAATTAAATTCTTGTAAAATCCTCCTCCATCAAATATTCTCTTTTCTTTTCTCAAATATTGTTTGTAGCTCCTTATATGTTTACTACCGAATGAATCTCCTAGGAACATGAGACACAATATTGTTTCACACTTGGATCGCTTTGGAAGTTGTTAGTCTCTCGTGTTTTCACTTATCAAAACCAATGCCTATGTCAATTATAGTTGGATTCCAGGAAATATAGCCTCAACCACATAGAGCTTTGGTCTTGAAGGTGATAAATATGTGATCGCAATAAATTATGTTCAAGCTTTGTCAATATATATGCATAATTTCCTATTGTGGAGGTAGAAGGTGCCTCCATAAGGATAATTGGAGCCTCAATCAATGACACATCTATTACACTTCCAAGGAGTGGATTGTGCCCACACAATATAAGCCAAAAAACTCTATTGCACCATAAATAAAATAGAGGAACAAGGTATCAACGATGGAGCTCTCCAATCTTTGGGACATGCAACATTGATTGTTATTCCCAGTGTGAAGGACAATGGCCATTATATATGGGAATTGTAGGTTGGAACCTTAAGAAGATAGGGATCTCCTTAATATCAAATGATTTGATAAGGGTTTGGCTACAACGTAATTTAATTTTACTCAACAAAACATTGATCAATAGTTTTATTACCAAAGGACCATGTAAATTCTTAGGGCGTGGTGTACTACAATCTTGTGTTCTTGGTTTGATCACAATGATGAATCATTTAGTCAATTCAATCATAATGATTTTAATATTGTCACTAACCCGAAGTATAATTGCTCTACCATAATTCCATTTACATGTAGAATTTGAAATCTTAAATTGTATTTTTATCTATTTGTATAAAAACTCACATTGAAATTGAAAACAAGTTTTCCCTCTATGCAACTGATTTTC
>JZKD02S1674202.1:611854-639850 GCA_000966675.3 Picea glauca | reverse complement strand
GGGAGTAAACAGTCAAGTATGGGCTTATAACATAGGCAAAAAGGCTTGGATACAAGGTAAGATAGGGCATTATACATGTCAAAATAGAGACTCAACATGAAGTATAAAGGAAATGTCAACTTTAAGGATAAAGGAAATGAAAGATAAAGGAAATGTCATTACCATTAATTGCCAACATTTTTGGTCAAACTGTGTGAGGCAAAATGAGAGTCCTCCAAGGCAAGACATTGGTAGAGTTTAGGAGTTATGTTTTTTAATTAAAAAAAAATGAATTTTGTTTGTTGAGTCAGCTGCAGTTGGGTCCAAGTTTGAAAACACCAGCTCAATCCCCTAACTCACTTTTCCAAAATGAGGCTTAAACGACCAAGAATTTGGTTATAAGGTGATATTGATGTACATAGGGAAATAATTTACATATTATCGCAATAATTTCAAGATTTGAATTTATCACAATAAATACCAGCGATATTATCACCAAGTTGGGTTTTGGCGATAATATCCCGATAATTTTGATATTATCGTGATAAGTGTAACACTAATTCAACCAACCCGTAGTATTTTAGTGATCGTTGAGGTCAAGGTATTTTATGAGTTTTTAGTGACATCTCATCTTTCTTGGTGTTCTTGATGTCTTACAACTTGCTTCAAAGGTCCTTTTCATCATTTCTCATGTAGTCTAGTCATGACATTAACGTGGCATTATTTTCTCCATCTACACTCTCTTCTCCTAGAGAAACCTCCTTGAAGGTCTTCAAGGCTTCCAAATCCTTGATGAATTTTCTGAAGTTGTTGCATAATGGTTCCTTTTACACCAATGATAGGATAATCTTGTCCATAATATAGCTTCACTAAATCCAATGAAGGAACATGAAATATGTTACCTCCAAGATATGCACAATAGATAAGTCTAATCGTCCAAGTACAAACCCTGGAAAAACTTGGGGACACCAACCATTGTCAACTTGGTGGCCATCCTCCTCACTTTAGGCAGGTTCTCCTCCAATGCAAGGGGGGATTCCTTAATAAGACTACAAATCTGTCCTTGCAAAGCTTGATATAAAAATCAGATTTGTGGAATGAAGCTACTTTTAGATTTACGTAATAATGTGATGGTAGACTTACCAAAACCAATGTTTATCCATAGGTCATGGAGTAAAGATCAAAAAACAAGAAGGGTTGAGTATTATAGAGAAGACCTAATTAAGTCATTCATTGATGTTCTACAATTAGTCCAAAACAGATTTTCAGATCATGCAAGAACAAGTGCGGGCCCTTATGTAAGATGCACTGTCACAACCATGAGATCACTGCCAAGTAATAACATGCAACTATGAACAATAGATTGGGTGTGATAGACTTCTAATCAAATGATCAGCCAACAACATATCATATCTTCAAATCAGATTTCACGATGAGATCAAGGAGCCCTAATATACCACACTTAATCTTCTTTCTTAGTTACAACATACTTCAATCATTGAATGAACAACTATAACCAGAAAATTCCAACAAAAAATTTCTTCAATTATTCAAGGTTCCATCAAGAGTTAGGGAAGATTTTACCTTATCCTTAACGTCCTCTTATTGGAGAAATAATTCCCTCCTACAAAAATTATTTTAGCAGGAAAATACAATGACGATCCTTGCAAAATCCTAGTCATCCATGAAAGAGAAATGGAGAAACCTTACATTGATCTAGACCCTTAACTTCTTCCTCCCAAGAGATCTTCAACTAATATTGGAGGGAAAATCCCATTCATCCAACCATGTGTTTGAAAATGAGAGATCTCTCCCTTTTATAGAGCTTCTCCTTAAACATTTTACAATAAAATATTATTGAGTATTTTTTACATCCATGAACTTTCTAGAAATAATAATATTAAAATATGTAAAGGAGTCTAGAAGTCTCATTCAAGCTAGGTGTTCCTCATTTAGGGTGAAAAGATTCACAAAATAGGGCTTGAATTGTGAATAGCTCATGGTTGCCACATGTCTCCTCTTCATGGATGCATTCCCTCAAATCATAGTGTTTGACCTTGTCCATAGGGTTTATGTGCCACATGTCCCATTCCTAGCTTGGGCGTTCTCTAAGAAAGACCTTCTTGTAGCTTATTTTTCCCGAAATAACAATAACAATAAATAAAAAGTGGAGCACTCCTCAAAATAGGCAACAATCCTTCCTTAAAATTATATGCAAATGTCATGTGTCTTCTCCTTAACATAAAACAAGCCTTGAAGACCTCCCTAGGTGGAGTGGTCCTCTTCTTTGGTGCACGTGTCCTTTTAATGTGCCCTAAAAAACCTCCAAACATCCCTCAAGAAGATGGGCATTCCTTCTATGATGAGCCTTTTGACCATTGTGCGAGGTTTGTGGGTGACACATGTCAATATCATGAGGGGCATTCTTCTAGAACTCTCTTGATTTCCTTGTAGATGATTCCCAAAGCCCACAAAATGATAAATCATGCCTCAACATATGTAGAGATGCCTTATGCAATGTGAGATGACCCCCAAGTGATGAGAAATGACTCCAAATATGTATCTTTTGCCTTGAAAACTATGAATATACCCAAAAGCACCTTCCAATGGAGAAATATGCATGAACATATGTAGAGAAGTGCAATCAAATGTAACTCACCACCACAATGTGCAACAATGCCTCCAAATATGTGAGCTCAATCATGAAATGTACTTCGGAAGAAGTAGACAACATGCAGAAGAAAAATAATCACCTAAACACCCATCACCATCTCTCTCATGAAAGATAAACCAATCGAGGCTTGAACCAATAAATCATAACAAAACTCACACTTCCCTGATACAATGTTGGATACAATACCTTTGAAAATGCAAAATGCACTTGCATTTTCAGGTGGTAACAAAACCTAAGAATGTCATGTTCATTCCTATGCAATTTTATCCTTGGACTAATGCCCACTTGATTGTGTGGATCCTTGTTAATCACCCAACTCTATAGTAGCCTCTTTTTGGACCTATTTAGTTTTAGACGTTTGTCATTAATTTCTAGAGATTGTCATATTTGAAAACTTGAGTCAATTACAATCCTTCAATAAACTATCTAATGTATCTCTATTGGTGATTATGGCTTATGACAATCTTGTTGCATGAATAGATGTGCTCAGCCCTTCACAAATGCAATATTTACCCATTAAAAATCACTACCTCACTTCCTTTTGGTTCAACACCTTATCAATTTCCCCTGCACTTTTTCCAAAAGTGGCAAGGAAAGTGGCCCAATATTGTGGTAATATCTCAGGATTTGGTTAGTACATGCTTAGAAAATGAATCTGATCAATGGTCACAATTGGTGGCACGATTGAGGACAATGATGGTAGCAAGTAGTGGTGGTAGGTCTCACAACGATATGAAGGGTCATACGAGCACATTGGAGAGCCGTATAACAAAGCTAGAGAAAGGTGCACTTGCGGCAGCTAGAGGATGGGTTATTTTAGCTTTGCTTCATCTTTTGAAGGGAAATTATTGACATAAGGCAGTGATGGAGAGAAGGGGTTGGGCACTAGAGGTAACCTATAGTTGTACCATATGGACTTGATTTGTACACATATGAACTCAGTTGTCAATCAACCAAAATTTGTTGTGGATCATGTTGGTAATAGGCCAAGGGTTTCAAATGTCAATGGGGAAGAGGAGATTGTAGGTCGTGGGCATACAAGAATTCCTAGATTTGATTATGTGTATCGACATTGAAGCCACTCAAGAGAGTGTTTTCCCCTGGATTACATTCCTTTGAATTTGATCGAGACTAAGGGCATAGTCTGGGTTGTGGTTCATACCTTGAATGCCAATTTTTCTGGTGTTGAGAAGGGTTCCTTTGTTCTCGTTGTAGAAGACTCTTACTTCTCATGTTGACATGAGTGGTAAATGGTCTTGTGCAGGTTGGTGGTGTGATTCTAGCCTTCAAAAGGTTGGAATCTTGGTGGAGTTTGCTTTAGGGATATATCTTTTTCTTCATAGATCTTCGTCATGGTCACCTAGTCACTTCTTAGTCATTTCTACTTAGTGTTGCATGGTTGTCCTCTAACATGGTGATGCATTTACCTAGTTCCATTCATATTCATTTCATTGTCAAAGTTTTACCTAAGAAAATTGTTTATTGAAAGCATATTATAACTTTTGCCTAAGTAAAATCCACTTCCTACATGCATTTTCACCACTTCTCACTATTTTACCTAGGTGTTTTATGTATCACATCACATCTTGACATTTTCCTAGGTAAAACCCTCAATTACACCTACATTCCATCTCCTAGGAGGCACATGGCATAATTAGATTAAAGTTCCTAAGTCTTACTTTATTATAACTTCTCAATTTTGATGTCCTGTGTTGGAGTGGGTTGTGGCTAGGGTTTACCCTAGCCACAGTCTACAATAGTCATTGACAAGGCTTGTTGCAGGCTTGGTCATTTTTGGCGAGTTCACTAGTGATTGGCAGTCCATCGGTTCTTGGTTTTGTGGTGTTCGACTTGTGAGCAACGGTGTGGATCTGTGTCTATGGTTTGATCTAGACAGGAGTGTGGGTGCAGGGCTCTGGTGATGGTTTCCCTTGTCGCCTTATGATGCATGTTTCTCTTGGTGTGACGCGATTTGATTCGGTGTGTTGCATTTAGGATTTGTGGATCTGCTTATGATCTATTGCCTCGAATCATGTGGCTTGGATCTTTCCTCTGATCATCGTCTGTTGTCGCTGCCTATACCCTTGTCATTGTCTACTATTGTGAAGATTGTTTGTGTGGTTCCCTGATCTGGTGGTTTGTGGTGGGTGTGGAGCTTGTTTCTTCTTATGATATGGTCTTATGCATATCGACTCGTCTATTGCACGGATATGGGTTTGTTTTTTTCATGTGGATGTTTTTCTTTGGTGGCCTGGGGTTCTCTTTGCAACCACCTTTTTTTGCCACCAGTTTTTTCCTCTATGGGTGGCCCTTTCTTTTGGCGGTTTGCTTAGATCGGGGTCTTTTTGGACAGTGTTGGTGACTCTTTCTTCCTCATATCAGATGGGGGGTTTGGCCAAATATTTGAGGTCCTTTCTAAGGGCATGTAGTGTTGATGTGATGACTCTTTGAGGTCCTTCTTGAGAGCATGCAACTTTTTGGTTTCTCTTTTTTCTGGTGTTTGTAGGATGGGGTTTACTTTGGTGTTGTTGCTATCTGGTTTTGTTGTTGTGAGAGCTTCATTCCACTCTGACCTGGTCCTTTCGGCCTTCAGGGTTTTCTTTGGGATTGCTTTCCTGGCGTGTTTTTTGTGGTGGGGATTATTGTACTTCAATGGTCATTTTACGACTTATTTTGTGTTGTTCCCATCTCATTTTAATTTTTTTCTTTGTAGCTTATTAGCCAGCTTCATGGCCCCTTCAGGCTTCTATTTCCTGATCACTTTACCCATGGTCAGGTCGTACTTAAGGCACCTACAAAATGTAATTTGGTTCTCTTCGGATGAATAGAATTACTTCTTTTTTTCGTGGAAAAAAAATTCTCAATTTTTATATTTTTACTATTTCCAGTGTGAGTGCACCTAACTAGTTTGGGATATTTTAATTAAAATTTTAAAATCATAAACGTTAGTTTGAGTGCCTAAGTATTGGTCTATTAGCACTTTATTGTTTTGATTCTTCATTAATACCTTTTCCTTAAGTTTTGCTTTCTAATTGATCACTAGGAGTTGCAATTTAAATTCCATGTGATACACATGAGACTAGTCACTCCCCCTTTTTGACATGTATTGAAGTGAAATACTAACCTATGTTATAATTCTCCATTGAGGCCTATTTTCCTAAGTTTTATTCCTAAATTCACTAGGATACACAACCTTATGTCCATGGGGTACACAACTTAAGTTATTACTTCCCCCTTTGGCACATATGTTGAGGAAAAAACACATGACAAAAAGCCAATTCTCCCTAGCCTCATAATATCCTTATTCACAGGTGATAACCTTTTCATGATACATCTTTATCATTTGACCCAAATTTTGAGGATTTATTTGGTTTTCATGTTTGACTAGGAGCTTCTTATCCATGTGCCCTAGGGTTTTAGCCTTCCACATCATCCATCCAACTCATCCACTCTATCCACTCATGCACACCTCCCTAGGTGGTGTGCTCCACTATGAAGAATTATCTGCTTCTTGCATAACCTTGTTCACACCTTGCACCCATGTGAAGTGACTAGTGATGGTTTGACTTGGTCAAAGGGCACCCATTTGCACACATTTTGAGGAGATCTCATGGATTTGATGAAGACCCATTTGCACAAGTATCAAGGGTATCCCTTCTAGGATGATAATTTCAAGGTTGACTTAGTCAAAGTGGACACAAATGCACACTCATTCTCTCCCTTCTTGGGTGAATTCATGCATGGTGAAGGTTTAAATGTGAACATAAAGCACAATTATATGTGTTCATTTTAGTCAAAATGGTCCACAAGGCACAAGTACCAAGGGCACACTTGCTAAAGGATCCTTTTAAAGTTTTATTGGTCAAAGGTCTTCTAGAAAGAGCACTTAAGCATTACACTTGTCATTGGCATACATTTCTAGAAGAGCACCCTTATAAATGAGGCTTTACACATGGAAAACCACTCATTTTCTTGGAAATTCACCCTACCAAGTAATAGTATTATTTGGAGGTGGTTATTTCTAGGAAAGTACCATCATCATGGAGTTTTACACTTGGCATTCATGCACACTTATTGGAGGTTCGCCCTTCTGGTTTGACCAAGCCTTTTATCATTATTTTACACATGAGGAGGACAAATGACACCTAGATTTTGGTTTTGCGTGAAGATAAGGATGGACGAAGGAGACATGTAGCACTAAAACCATCTAGAACATTGTATCCAAGCAATTTTCTATGAGATCTTAATCAAATTCGCCCCTCTAGTTAGTTATATTTTCTTAGGAAAATATTGTTTTATTGGAGAGAGGACTTTAGCTAAAACTTACATAAAGGTTTGCTCTCTCATTTTGTACATCAATTGGATTAGTGGAGAATAATGGGAAGAATCTTATCTCACATTTGCAAAGCTATTGTGTAATTTTGTCTATTCTTTAGTATTTTTTCTAGGGTAATCATAGAAGGATTTGAGTTGCAAGTTTTCATTGAGGGAGGAGCTATTACAAGGAAAACATTGCAAGTGAGGTACGAATTGTGATCTATTTCATTTTTTTGTCAAATTCTAGGCTAGATCTATTGTATTGGGGGTGAATATACTAGGGTTTCATTTCCTTACCCTAGGTTTAATATGGTTTACTTTGTAATACTTAGGTTAATTTATTTTGAATTAGCCTCCCTATAATCCTTGCAAGTTTTCATATTTATTAGTTTGATGCTCATTCAAGCAATCTTTATGATGTTTGGGACTTCAACAACCAAAATGAGAGGACAAATACTCAAGAGTGGCTTAGACCCCATATCCCAATCAAGATAGGCACTAGTCTCCTATTTCCACAAGGCAAGTGCCCTACCTTTGGGACTTTAATCTAAAGGTGCTAGTTTGTGTGGTAACAAAAGACAACGTGAGCACCATGGGTGGCGATATTGTGATTAGCTTGAGTGCATATTGACAGAATATGGTAAGCTCAGTGCTTGTGGACAAGCCTTTTTGTTTGGAAGGGGTGTCCGAGTAAACAGAGGGTTTAGGTGGGGTTTAGGGATTGTATTGTCGAATGGGGACAAGAATGTGGTGTCGGCGGGGGAGGACTTGATCATGGGAGAAGAGAAGCTAACTTCTAATGCAAAACCATATCAACCTCATGTGGATCTTGTTCTTGAGGAGACTAGAATCCCTTCTCAGCCTTATGTAAAAAATGATGTTTCACCCTATCCAACCCCTTATGACTTCAACTTCTTCCTTGCTAACAACAAGGAGTATTTTGAGGGGTGCATACATTTGAATATTTGGGGAATATTTTGAGGGGCATATGCATTTGGATACTTGGAGAGTCATTTTGTTTTTTAATGCAACATGCCAAATGAAGAGGCTTTCAATATTTGGTGTTTGTTTAATTTGGAGGCCAAGGGTATTTCCTTGAACTCTTATTGGGGCTTGGGTTTGAAATATGTATGCATTATGTTTAACTCAGATGTTGCAGCTCGCTAGGTGTTACAGTATGGTACCTAGAACATTGTCGGGTCCCTTGCTCATGTTTAGTCATGGAGGGTGGATTTTAATCACGAAGACCTGGTTAGGGTAATTATTCGCTTTGGTTAGAATTCCATGCACTTCTAGTTGATATGTGCCCCTTTGTTGATTTATTTGCATGAAGGTTTGGTAAATTTCTTATCCTTGATGGCCAATGTAACTCATTTAGAGATAAACCACGAGTGTGTGTGGAGGTATACTTGAAGTGGAAGCTTCCCCCATATATTTTAGTATGCAATATTAATGGAGTCAAATAGCATAAAGTTCAGTATCTTAATTTTTCGAATGTCTGCTTTTCTTTCCAAGATCAGGATCATTTGATTCGAGATTTCCCCCTTCATAGACCCAATCCTGGGGAGTCTGCAAGTGTGACATGCACTTCTTAGGGTGTAGGGGTTGGGGGTTCCTCTATGGCTTTGAAGTCAGGTGTTGGTGGCTCTAAGGGGGTTTAAGTGTTGGAGGAAGTGGTTCCTTGGGTATTACAAGTTCAAGAGTAGGTGGAACTATGGTAAGTGGTCTTGGTGGTCGAGGTTATGGTGGTTCAAGTGCAGGTGTAAGTGGTTTGTCTATTACTTGTGCTAGTGTTTACCAATCTTCTAGTTAGGCAATTCAATTGTTGGTTCCTAGTACTTCCTTGGTGAAATAGTATCTTGGCATGCCTCGTGCTTCTATTCCTATGGGTTTGGGGACTATTGTACATTATGGGTTCAATAATATGGAGATTGAGAAAATTTGGCAAGTTAAATCTCACAAACAGAAGCGGTTTCCCTCTTTCGCTCTTACAGTAGCTAACATAATTCTATAAGGATGATATGATTCATTCACTATATCATAGAGGGTTTTGAGATGGCCAACCAATACAGTGGTTTAGGACTTCATCTTCTATTGGAATGAATCTCTCCCTACTATCTTGGAATGTGGGAGGGATGACGATTCCCAATGTCAAGCAGTTTGTTAGAAGTGTGTTGCAATGATTCTAGTTAGATGTGGTATTCTTACTAGAGGTGGAGTCATCTAGATTTGAGCTTCAGAATCAAATGAACTACTATTGGAATGGGTTGTTTTGGGATTTCAACCATCATTAGGGGAGTGTAAGGATGGTGATTTCCATTTCTTCGTCCATGTAGATTTTTGTGATTGTCTTTGGGTTTGATCTTGAGGATCGATGTTTGGGTCACTATTTTGATCCGGGATTGGGTTTTGATTTTTGTGTAGTGTATACCCCTAATCTCAGTTTTGAGAGGGGTTGCCTTTGGGATTGGATGGCCACCTCTCTTTTGGTTGCAAAGTGGATTATGTGAGGATTTTATTATGGTGGAGTGGGATGGGGACCAGAGTAGAGGCAAAGGATAAATGATTAGTGGTTAGGAGAAATAGGCTTGGTGTTGACCTGCAAGGCAACTTTACATATTTTTATCCAAACTATAGACAAAAGGATCTTGACTATGAAGGTTGGCTCACCTAGACCAACTATAGACAAGAACAAGATAGAGTTCAGGCTTGGTTGGACTGCTTCTATGGCCCTCTGGAGGAGATGACCTTTTCTAGAAAACTTTGTGAGTGGATGTGCTAATAGATGTTATCGGATTGGATCATCTTCTAATATAGACCTTGCTTTCTCTAGGTCACTCTGTTGATGTGTTTTCATCTTCAATTTTTAGGATGAATGTGTCACATTTAGATTTGGAGGATTTTTCAACCCTTTTTCATCAGGTTTGGAACCTTTCTCTGTGGATGTTAGGTGCACAAAGGTGGATCCTTTGGTGGGAGGTTACTGTTTTTTGCACTGTGAATTTCATGAGAGGTCAAGGAAAGATGATGGCTCGTAGGAGGAGGAAGGATGGTGTGCTTATTTCTTCAGTATATATTTTCTCCCTATGATCTAACAAATGACGTGCTTGTTGCTCGGGATGCTTATTGTAGAGTTGTCCCTCACAAAGTCTCTAGTGGTGTCTAGGATAGATTGGATATAGAGGTTTTGAGGGATGAACTTTTCACCACTTTAACATCTATGCATAATGGAAAGTCTCTTGGGCTTGATGGTATTCCTTGTGATTTCTACAAGGCTATGTGGAATTCCATAGGTGATTATTTTTTGTTGTTTGATTTCATAGGTATTTTCATTTGGTCTCTTATATGTGTTGCTTAATCATGGGTTGATTAAGCTCATCCCCAAGAATGTAGCAAGATATACCATTGGGGGTTGGAAGCCAATTACCTTACTCATGGTTTCTTATAAAATAATGGTTAAAGACTTGGCTTTGAGGATTCAGTTAGTGGCTTGGTATGTGTTTCAACCAAAGCATACATGTTTTGTTCAAGGGAGTTTCATTATAGATATTGTGGTTTTACCTTGGGAGGCTATGGAGTGGGCCCAAGAGACTGGTTAGTAGTGCCTTATGTTGAAGATTGAATTCGACAAGGCTTATGACAGGGTTGATTGGTCCTTCATTTCATAGATGTTATCTTGCTTAGGATTTGGTTCCCTATGTGTGTCCATGGTGAATACTCTCTTGATCAATGCTTCGACCTTTGTTCCAATTAACAATTCCTTGTCCCTGTCGATTGCTCTTCATTGATCTATTCGTCAGGAATTCCCTTTGGCACTTTATTTATGTATTGATTGTCTATACCTTAGGATATTGATTGGAGGTAGCATGTATTGCAAAATAGATTAGAGATATTTTTCTCCCAAATGGATTAAAAATGGTCAATAACCATTTCACAAATGATTCTCTCCTCCTTGCCCATGTTGATTAAGAGTGTGTTGATGGGGATCTTTTTGCTTGGATACCATTTGTGTCACTTCAAGGGTTGTGGTCAGTGCTCATAAAACTAATTATTGGTTTCTTGGATTGGATTCCTCTCATGAATGGATTCCTATAGCCTAGTCCCATATTCATCCAATTGTTATTGTCAAATATCTAGGTATCCCCTTTAGGATTGGGTTGTATCTAGTTGTTATGTGGGGTTGGTGCCTGCAAAGGCTACAATGTAAGTTACATATATATCATTATAAGGATATCCCCTTTGCAGTTCAGTTTATTGTGGTTGGTCACATCCTTCATGCCTCACATGTATATTACTTTTCTTGCTAGTGCCCCAACATGACCCAGTTTCAACGACATGAGTAGCTATCAAGGACATATTTGTGGTCGAAGTATTTCAGGGAGTGTGGCTTGCCTCTAGTTCCTTGGGACGTTTTCACTATGTCCAAGGACAAAGGGGTCTTGGCTTGATTGATGTCACCTCTCAAGGAAGTGTCTTGGCAGCTAAGTGGGTGGTGTTGTGGTTGGAGGGTTCAACGCCTTGGAAGGTTCTTTTTCAACACCAAGTGAGGTCAACACAACATCTTGGTAGAGTTGGGGGTCTTTTTATTTGTGTGAAATTATTTGCACTCCCCACCTCTTTCCAGTTTCAGATTCACTCATCTTCAGGAGAACTTGGTCGACTTGGAGAACTATAGTGGGGTTGGTTCGATGGCATTGGGAAGGTAGCCGGGCCAGGTGGGACTTATCTTTCCGGCCAATTTGGAGTTGAAAAGAGTAAGGGGTGTGCATTGTGGAGAAGTCGTGCTTTTAGGAATGTATATTGAACCGAAAAGGCATCGAGTTTTGGTGTGATCTATGGAATCCGATTGCTCATGCCTGGAAGGAGTGGATACCTCTTTCTTAGGAGCACGATATTCTTTATTTTAACCAACTCTCAATTAGAGACTTGTGTATCCTTATTCCAAAGTCTGAATCATTTAAGATGAATATTGGTATGGTGGGGCCCTTTTGGAGAGATTGGGGATTGAGTTTTGGTTGGTTGTTACTGCAATATGATTCCCACCATTTGTATTTAGTTCATCATCTAAGACATCCTCTCTCCCCAGTTCTTAACACTTGATGGGTATCAAAGGATCTAAAGGAGCATTGGGTGAGGTGCCTACACAGTGTTTGGATTATATGGCTATCTTATAAGATGAGAGTGTTTGCATGGCTTGTCATTTATTAGAGGCTTCCATTTAAGGCCAAGTTGGACAAGAGTGGCTTGTTATATGGCCTTTGTCTTGTTTGTGAGTGCATAGAGACAGTTAGCCATATTTCCTAGGATTTTTGGTTTTCCAAGTGTTGTTGGAGTTGGTTGGAGGATCAACACTTGGAGCTTCTTCAAGGCAGGGTTCATCGGCAGGCAAATTTTTTTGGTGATGGTCGAGATTTTGTTCATATTTTTTTTTATGGGCCTTGGAATTGTTTGAGGATAATTTTTCTTTTTGTTTTATGGAAGTTGTGGTGTAAAAAAAAAATTATCAGTAGCCTAGCTTCTTGTATACCTTTAGTTTGGTCTGGAAGGATGAGGTTTTTCAGCAATTATTGGCCAAAGTGTTAAGTTTTTATTGTTTTTATTAGGTTATTAAATCATTTCCAAAACAACAACATAAATAGGATCATTGAAAGAAACACAATCACAAGGTACACAACATTTTATCTTGGGAAACCCTCGTGGGAGGGAAACCCAACAAAACTTCCTCAATAATAGATTGCCAATACAATGCCAAGACTAAGACCAAAACACCAAGAATAAACCAAGACTAAGCATGTGCCTCTCTTCTCCTTCCTCCTTCAACTGCAACTGCCTTCAATATATGCGCACTAGATGAGTGAGTGTGAGTGTACAAGTTGCTGAATTTTTAATGCTTAGCTCAAACACATGTAGTTTATTTCAATTTAGCATGAACTTGAACCATAAACAATGTTGCTACACTAGTTGCAGTAACCAATATCACAAGAAGAATAACCATGCACAAGAACACAAGAATTTATCATAGGAAAACCCTTCTCAATCAAGGGAAAAACCCAACAATCATTTGCTATAGAGTCAAGAGAAGATCCCCTGCACCATAAACCATAGAGAACATGAGAGGGTGCTTCTATGACCTTCAAACTTCTGCCTAAGAGAAGTGCACACTTCATCCCTACAAGTAGGCATTGAGTTAATGATACAAATGAAGAGTGTGAGAGTGATCCACAATGGGGATCCACTCTCTTATTTATACAAGACCTAACACAACAATAGGTGTGTTTATTGGTACAATAAGGCTGACTTCTATAAATCAATGATATAATAAATCTTTACACAAATATTAATTATATTTACATGGTGGGGTTGACTTGTACCCTTTACACAATTAGGGTTACATAATAAATATTACTCTTAGACAATATAGCAAGGATCTCTCACATCCTCTAGTGCTCAACCAATAGGGACAAGTCCACCTGTGCTCAGCCATAGGGACGTCACTCTCAACAGATCAACTCAACTAAGTCCATAGGAGTACCATCTAGAGAGCCATCTCAATTCAACTCAACTAAGTCCATAGGAGTTTGACAGAAGACCATCTCAATTCGTCTCAACTTAGTACAGAGGAGCATGACAAGAGATCACACACGTCATCTCAACTCAGTCCAAAGGAGTATGACATACCCATCACATGGGCTCTTTCACAGATCGTCTCAACTCATTCCAGAGGAGAATGACTTGGAGAATGTCTCATGAAGCTGCAATCAACAACACTCCCTCTCATCTAGGGAGGCATTCTCCACCACTCCAAGTCTCTCACGAAAGCACTCAAACTTCGTCCCGACAAGCGGTTTGGTGAAGACATTTGCAACCTGATCATGTGTAGAAAGGTATTGCACATGTACTTCTTTCCTCTGCACCATATCTCTGATGTAATGGTATTTGATCTCAATGTGGTTCAATTTATCGTGAAACATGTGATTCTCGTAGAGCTTCACACATATTTGGTTATCGCAATGGATAATGGTGTAATCCATATCATGTCCAAATAATTTTGCAAGTAGCTTGCAAAGCCACACTGCTTCGTGGACTTCCACACATAATGAAATGTACTTTGCTTCTGCAGTACTCAAAGCCACAAAAGTTTCTTTCCTATTGCACTAGGAAACCATGGCAGATCTCAAAGTAAAACAACAACCAGATGTGCTCTTCCGGTCCATTACGCTCCCTTCCCAATCTGCATCGGCATATCTCTGCAATCTCATGTCTACACCGGAAACATATCTCAGGCCATAACCAAATGTGCCTTGTAGATATCTCAACACATGCTTCGTTGCTATCCAGTGTGTCTGTCTCGGTTGACTAATAAACTGGTTGAGTACACTCACAGCATAACATATATTAGGTCTGATGTTAACCAGATACATCAATGATCCAATCAGTTGTTTGTAAAGATGTGTATCATTCTCGCCTGAATCAGAAGAAGTCGCATTCATCTTTTTCATATTCATCACCATCGATGTAGGCATGGACTTGCAGTATGTCATCCCAAATTTCTTCAATATCTCAAATGTATATTTTCCTCGACTCAGTAAAATCTCATCAGTCCTTTGCCACACTTCTAGTCCCAACAAGTAGTGCATCATACCAAGGTCCTTCATCTTGAATTCAGAAGCCAATGCATGGTTTCATTCAACAATGAGGCTTTATGAACCGATGAGGAATGAGTCATCAACATATAGGACCAAAATCAGGCACTTGTCACCAACAATGTGGTAGTATAGGTTAGAATAAACAACACTCTTGTTGAAGCCCAAACTCATCAAGTATCCATCAATGTTCTCATACCATGCATGAGGTGTCTGCTTTAGTCCATACATGGTTTTATTCAACCTGCATACATGAGACTCCTTCTCATGTGTCACGAATCCATCTGGCTTCTCGATGTAAACTTCTTCCTCAATCTCACCATTGAGAAAGGTTGTCTTTACATCCATCTGATGTAGTCTCCAACCCATGGATGCACCTAGGGAAATAATCGTATGAATGGTAGTGTATCAGGCAACATGAGTAAATGTCTCCTCATAATATATTCCCTCCACCTGAGAGAATCCTATAGCCACAAATCTTGCTTTGTACTTCTCGACGCTTCCATTAGCTGCATGTTTGATCTTAAAGATCTACTTGGAAGTCACTACAGACTTCCCTTCCGGTCTCAGAACAATATTCCACACATCATTCTTCATGATGGATTGATACTCTTCAGTCATAGCATCTTGCCAAACCTGCTAGCCTACTACTTCTCCATGACAAGAAGGCTCAGTATCAATTATGTGGCTCATGAATGAAACATAGATTGAAAATATATGTGGTCTCTTGCTCTCTCGGAATGTACCACGAGGAGATGCATGTCCCTCTACCTCCTGTAGAGTTTGTCGAGCCCATGCAGGCCTCTTATGGCCTACTGCAATGTCTCTGGGAACATCAACTGGAGCTACGAGATCAATTGGATCAACTGGATCTGTAACTCTTTCCCTCTGAACTACTGAAGGGGGAGAAGGTATTGTCTCTTCCTTCTTTTCACTGTCAATCTCCATCTGATATTCTTTGGATCTTCTAAAGGATATCTCTTCCTCAAAGGTGACATCTCTGCTAACCTTGATCTATCTCTCACCACGGATGTATATCTGGTATGCCTTTGAAGATTCATTGTACCCCACAAATGTACCCTTTCTGCCTGAAGGGTCTAGCTTGGTCTTCTTTTCCTTGGGTACATGAGAGTATACTGGACACCCAAATATCTTGAAGTGTCCAACCTCAGGATTCACCCTGGTGAAAGATTATTCGAGATTCATGTTATTTAGAATCTTATGAAGACTCTTGTTCTGAACATACACAGTTGTCATTGATGCCTCTTCCCACATAATCATAGGTAGATTTTGATCATGTATCATCACTTTGGTTGCCTCGATGATGGATTTGTTCTTCCTCTATGCAAACCCATTCTATTCAGGGTTATAAGGAATGATGTACTCCCTCTTGATCCTTGTCTATATAAAGAAATCATTGAAATCCTTGGAGGTGTACTCTCCTCCATTATTTGATCTCAACACCTTGATCCTCCTCCCGGTCAGGTTCTCAACCTGAGCTTTAAATTATTCAAATATCGTAAGGAATCCATCCTTGGTATTCAAGAATTAAATCCACATCTTCAAAGAGTGATCATCAATGAAGAGCACATAGTACAAATATCCGTTCAAGGAAGCAATAGTCATGGGTCCACAAACATTTGTATGTATTAGGTCCAAGATCCCCTAGGATCTATTGTCACTGCTCAAAAAGGACCCCTTGGCATTCTGTCCAAGAGAACAACCTCTAAAAAATCCATCATGCTCGATATCTATCTCTAGAAGGCCTGTCACCATCTTCCCCAGAGCAGGAAGGGATCTATAATGTAAATGAACAAGTCTTCTATGCCATAGCTAGCTCAAGATAATAGTATCATGTAACAGGGCCTGGACTGGTCGGACAGTGAATTTGTACAAATTGTTTTCTTGAACACCAATCATTGAGGCATAATACATGTGTGAGTTCTTGTTCCATGCAAGAACTTTTCCTTCAGAGAAGGTAACCTTGTAGCCTTTATCCTCTAAGGAAAAAACAAAGACAAGATTCCTCTTCATCCAAGGTACATATAGTACCTCACTTAATTGAGGTGGTATGTCAGAATCTAGTTGGAAGGTAGAATTTACAACTCCTTTCACAATATATCTAACATTATCACCAAGTATAACATGTAGACAAGACTCTTTCTCTACAAAGTCTATAAGATGTTCTCTATATCTAGTCATGCGACTGGAGGCACCACTGTCAATTAACAAAATATCACTATTAGTAGGAACTATACCCGTGAGTGTTGATATGAAGAAGAATGATTCATATTTTATGTCTTCATCTCTCTGATGTGGTTCTAGATCAACATCGGAAGTGGATGCATGTTGTCTTCCTTTCTTCCTGGTAGGACAATTTCTCACAATTTGTCCATATTTGTCACATCTGAAACATTGAATCTTTGAATTGTCTTTTCTATGTTCATGACTTGAAGTTGTTGAAGTTTTCTTGTCTTTGAATGATTTGATGGAAATTATTATATTCGTTCTGCCTCTCTTTGCATGAGAATCAAGAGCTTGATTTTCATCATGATGGGAGTCTTGCACTCCTCTGGCTATAATTTTGGTTTCCTCCTAAGTGTAGTCTATCCATAGACGATCAAACTCAGGTAGATCTGCTCTTCCACTGATACTTTGAAGAAATGGTTCCCAATGTCTTGGAAGATCATTGAGAGTAATCATGACAAGTTCTATGTCTGTTATGGTTTCTCCAATGACACCTAGCTGATCTATAATCTCTAAGATATTCATGAAGAAAGTGGCAATGGTGTCAGATTTCTTCATATTGATATTTTGGAGTTGGTTCTTTAATGTAAGAGCTTTGTTTGTGTTGTTGCTCTCAAACATCTTCTTCAATGAATCATACATTTCATAATCTATCTTCAGGGTAGAGATGCGAGGTGGTAGATGATCTCTCACTGAATAGATGATTATCTTCCTTGATTTGACATTGTCTACCTTCCAATCAGCCTTCTCTTCATCGGTTGTTGTTGTTGGAAGAGTCTTTTCTATCAAACTCAATAGGTCATTCTCTTCTAGAGTGATTTGTAGTCTTGATTTCCAGGAGCTGAATTTGTTGATCCATCAAGCTTATCTTCCACCAAAGTTATCTTCATCATGGATTTTATATTCTTCACAAACCCTAGCGGCTAGGCTAGTAGCCCTAGCTTTAGAAAAACTGGTGTCTAGGCTTAGGAGAGAAACCCTAGGTTTTGTTGGACTTGTGATTGCCAACAATAAGCCTTTAGATAGTCAAACCCCAATGAAGTTCTAGGGTTTGTAGAAACCCTAGGGACGAAAATAAAAATTTCTCTGATTTGTAATCTGAGAGTTGTCGGAGGTGCGCTGAAGGAGGTCGTACTTTCCTATGAAAAAATTAGACCCAATGTTTAAGTGGAAGGTGCTAGAACTAGCTTGAAAAGAAAAATGAAGGGGGTCGTTTTTGCATTTGCAACAAGAAGGTGACGGCTAGCTTGAATAGATTATGCAATGTCTCTTCAATAACTCTGCTCTGATACCATGTTGAATTTTTAATGCTTATCTCAAGCACATGTAGTTTCTTTCAATTTAGCATGAACTTGAACCATAAACAATGTTGCTACACTAGTTGCAGTAACCAAGATCACAAGAAGAATAACCATGCACAAGAACAAAAGAATTTATCCTAAGAAAACCCTTCTCAATCAAGGGGAAAACCCAACAATCCTTTGTTATAGAGTCAAGAGAAGATCACCCACACCATAAACCCTAGAGCACACAAGAGGGTGCTTCTATGACCTTCAAACTTGCGCCTAAGAGAAGTGCCCACTTCATCCCTACAAGTAGGCATTGAGTTAATGATACAAATGAAGAGTGTGAGAGTGATCCACAATGGGGATCTACTCTCTTATTTATACAATACCTAACACAACAATAGGTGTGTCTATTGGAACAATAGGGCCGACTTCTATAACTCAATGATATAATTAATCTTTACACAAATATTAATTCTCTTTACATGGTGGGGCCAACTTGTACCCTTTACACAATTAGGGTTACACAATAAATCTTACTCTTAGACAATATAGCAAGGATATCTCACATCCTCTAGTGCTCAGCCACTAGGGACACATCCACCTGTGCTCTTCCACAGGGACGTCACTCTCAACAGATCAACTCAACTAAGTCCATAGGAGTACCATCTAGAGAGCCATATAAAGTCAACTCAACTAAGTCCATAGGAGTATGACAGGAGACCATCTCAAGTCGTCTCAACTCAGTCCAGAGGAGCCCAACAAGAGACCACACGCATCATATCAGCTCAGTCCAGAGGAGTATGACATACCCATCACATGGGCTCTCTTGCAGATCGTCTCTTCTCAGTCTAGAGGAGAATGACCTGGATAATGTCTCATGTAGTTGCAATCAACAACATAAGTGAGGCGCCATCCTCACATATAAATACTAGTTAAGGAGGCACTAGGGTTATGTCTCTTTACTTAGTAGGGCCGACTTCTTCTAGAAGTGGTTAAAATCACTTTATAAACACTATGGGACGACTTTACAAATACCACCATATAAATATGGTTTGACCAATCCACAAAAGGGGATTTGATCTTATACAAGAACCGACTTGATCAATTCGCAAAAGGGGATTTGATCTATAAGATAATATCTCAAATATAATTAGAATATTCTTTGAAGTTACAATATTTCAACACTCCCCCTTAACGAGAAGGGTATTCTACTAACATGACCCAATACAACATCATCAAGAGAAGGAGAGGGAAACATCTGGAACACTAACTGGCACATCTATAAATCATCGGAAGTTTTTCTCAGCATCAATATCATCATCGTTCATAGCATGGAGTTGGAGTAACATCATCATCATCATCATTAGCATGAAGTTGAAACATCAACATCAATAGCATGAAGCTAGAACAACAGCATCCCCAACAACACGAAGCTGATACAACATCATCAACAACACAATGTTGGTACAACATCATCAACAACACGAGGTTGGAAAAACATCATCAACAACACAAGGTCGGAACAACATCATCATCAACATGTGGCAACAGAATGAGGCAGGTGTATCAACAACATTTGTGGTACTCTGACAAACCGTCCTTACTGAACCTTCGGGATCTACCCAGGAATCATAAGATTCCTTAGGATAGAAAATCCTAACAAACTACCACGTGGTACTCTAACAGAACGTCCTTACCAAACCTTCAGGATATTCCCAGGAATCATAAGATTTCCTAATATATAAATCCTAATATAGCTACCACTACTGACCACAACTAGCATATACATGCACAGGTACTCTGACGGACTGTCCTTACTGGACCTTCGGGATCTACCCAGGGATGATCAATCCACTAGGATATAAAATCCTAATGGAGCTACATGTTTTTGGTCAGGATACCATAGCATCATCAACATCACTCCCCCTTTTGAGGGAGGTCCTTTTGAACAACACCAAGCTTGTCTCGAAAGTACTCAAACTTCACACGAGACAGAGGCTTGGTCAACACATCTACAACCTGCTCATTTGTGCCAACATATTGGAGATTTATAGCTCCCCTCTGCACCATATCACGAATTTAGTGATATCGGATCTCTATGTGCTTTGACTTATCATGGAACACTAGGTTCTCTGTCATCTTTATACAACTCTGGTTATCACATAGAATCACAGTGGCTTCCATGTCCAGACCGAACAGACCTTCCAACAACTTCTGAAGCCATATGGATTCACAAACGGTGGAACATGTTGCAATGTACTCTGCTTCTATCATGCTGAGAAAAATACTGGATTGCTTCCTGCTTTTCCATGAAGTTGTGGCTGACCCCAAACTGAAGCAACATCATGAAGTTCTTTTCCTGTCTAAAGCACTTCCAACCCAATCTAAATCAGTATACCCATACAGTCTGAAGTCATGATCTCAAGTATAAAATAGACCATAATCCAACGTACCTTTAAGGTATCTCATCACATGCATTGCAGCTACAAGGTGAACACGTCTAGGCTCTACCAAATACTAACTCAAGGTGTTCACAGCAAATCATATATCTGGCCTGGTATTCATCAGATGCATCATTGAACCAATAATTTGTTTGTATAGAGTAACAACAACCAATTCTGACAAAGTATCAACCAAGAGATTCAAATTCGTTTCCATGGGTCTGTTCATGGATTTACATTCCAACATGTCAAATCTCTTCAGTATTTCAACTGTATACTTCCCTTGGTTAAGGAAGATCTTCTCTTGGCTCTACCAAACTTCAAGTCTTAATAAATAATGCATCGGGCCTAGTTATTTCATCTCAAACTCTGTAGAGAGATTCTTCTTACAATCTGTGGTGAGCTTTTCTTCTCCTGTTAAGAATAAATCATCCACATATAGTAGCAATATAATTGGCTCATCATTCATAACCTTGAAGTAAAGGTTAGGATCAATGTTTCTCTTGGTAAAGCTCAAGTTAGTCAAGAAACTATAAATTCTTCCATACCAAGCTCTAGGAGCTTACTTCAACCTATATAGATTTTTCTTCAACCTGCAGACATGAGTCTTTCTATCTTCAACTTCAAACCCTTGAGATTGTTCTATATACACTTCTTCTTCAATAACATCATTTAAGAAGGTTGTTTTCACATCCATTTGGTGTAACTTCCACTTCATTTTGGTTGCAAGAGCTCTGATGGTTTTGATAGAAGTGTATCTGGCGACATGAGAAAATGTTTCTTCATAGTCGATACCTTCCTTTTGAGAAAATATACGAGCCACAGATCTTTCCTTATGTTTTTCAATACTTCCATATGCTACATGTTTTTATTTGTATATCCACTTGGAAGATACCACATCTTTGTTCGTTGGTCTGGGAACTACTTCCCATACATCATTTTTTATAATGGACTGGTATTCTTCTGTCATGGCATCCATCCACTCTTTCTTTTGAACAGATTCCTCAAAGAAAGTAGGTTCCTTCTCTACAATATCACACATGAAGGCCATATAGTTGGAGAATGGATTAGGTTTCTTGCTTTGTCTCATGGTTCCTTCTAGGGCACCATACTTCTCTACATCTTGAATAAGTTCCCTTGCCCAATCTGGCTTTCTCTTGTGAGAGATTGTCATAGGGGGAGGTTCTTGAGATTCTATCATATCATGATCTTATGGAATCTCATCATCAGGGTTAATTGTAACTTCCTTCATGGGTTCTTCAACTCTAGGAGCTACAGGTTCTTCTTCATATACTTCTTCAAGCTGGAATTTCCTTGATCTTTTGAGTGTTTCATCTTCATCAAAGGTTACATCTCTATTGATATCAATATGATGGTAACCTGGTATGTAAATTCTAAAGGCCTTAGAGGCCTCACAGTATCCAACAAATAATCTCTTTTTTCCTGAAGGATCCAATTTAGTTCTCTTTTCTTTTGGAATGTGTACAAATACTGGACAACCAAATATTTTGAGATGGCTTACTTATGGCTTATTTTTGGTGAACATTTCTTCAGGAGTTTTGAATCCAAGTGCACTATGGGATAATTTTTTTTAAACATATATTGTTGTCCTTTTTGCTTCAGCCCATAAGTGCATTGAAAGATCTTGATCGTGAATGATAGTTTGTATTGCTTCCATAATTGTTCTATTATTTCTTTCTGCTACACCATTTTGTTGAGGATTATAGGGAGTGGTGAGATCCCTCTTAATCCTAGCATCTCTGCAAAAGCTTCCAAATTCATTTGAAGTGTACTCTCCTCCATTGACTGACCTGAGTATCTTGATTTTCCTTTTGGAGAGGTTTTCTACCAAGGCTTTGAATTCCTTGAACTTTTCAAGTACTTCATCTTTTGACTTCAAGAAATAACCCAAGTCTTATGAGAGTAATCATCAATAAAGGATACATAGTATACATACCCACTTAGAGAGGTTGATGGAATTGGACCGCATACATATGAGTGGATAAGCTCCAAGATTCCTTTTGCTTTACTGTCGCTCTTTGGAAAAGGATTATATATGTTCTTTCCTTGTGCACATCCCTTGCATACACCTTCATGATCAACCTTTAATTTTGGTAAACCTGTAACTACCTTGCTTACATATGTTAAGGATTTGTAGTTGATGTGAGCTAGTCTTTTATGCCAAAGTTAACAAGGACTTTCAGTAGAGTGAGTTAAGGCTACATCTGAGTGACCTTTTAACTTGTACAACCCACCTGCTTCTAGTCCAATAACAATTGCATCTTCTATAGTTTTTCCTTTAAGCCACATAAGAACTTCACCATCTATGAATTCAACCTTGAAACCTTTCTTATCTAGAGTTGAGATAGAAAGTAACTTCTTTGTCAAACCTGGTACATAAAGTACATCCTTCATTCTCATCGGAGTTCCTGAGTCAAGTTTGTAGGTGGATTGTCATGTTCCTTTGATAGTGTATTGATAATCATCTCCAAGTGAAACTTTCTGAGGGAAGTCCTTTTCCATAAGGCTAGCGAGAATGTATCTCTAACCTATCATGTGCTTAGAGGCACCGTTATCTATGAGCCAAGTATCCTCTCTAGGTGTCACAGATCCTGAGAGGGCAGAAAACAAAACATAATCTTCAATCTCTTATTTAGTTAACTTCTTGGGTGGCTCATCATCTTCGGCTGCATGGGCATGATGTCTTTTGTTATTTCTCTTCTTGTATTCTTCCCTTCTAGCAGGATAGTTCTTAGCAATGTGTCCCATCTTATCACAATGATAACATTGATAAGAGGAGAAATATTTTCCCTTTCTTTGACCCTTATGATATTTCGGGAATCTAGTTGGAGGGTGAGATTCTTTATGAAAGTGGGTCTCCTTTTGAAAATGAGACTTTTTCTTTCCTCCTTTACCATGAGCAGCTAGGGCTTGATCTTCATCTCTTAATAGCGCGACTTCTCGGTTGGCCACTTTTGCTTCTTCTTCAACACATTCTTCCCATAAACTGTCAAATTGGAGTTTCTCTTTTCTTACACAAATAGTTTGGATGAAGGCATCTCAAGGTCTTGTGAGACCATTTAGAGTTGTCATTATGATTTCATCTTCATCCAAGTTGTCTCCAATTGCCTCTAACTATTCCTTGAAATGAGAAACCCTAGAGAAATATTCTTGAATTGTTTCTCCTTTTTGCATCTTCGTATTCTTGAGTAGGGTTCTCAAGTTCATCTTTTGGTTGATGTTCTTTCCTTCATACATTCTGGTTAGGGCATCAAACATATATTTTGGAGTATTCCTAGAAGACACTTGAGGGATCAAGTGGTCTTTAATGCAATCTGCAATTATTCTTTTGGCATTAATCATATCCTTCTTGTACTTCTCTTTGGTTGCATCTTCTTCGGGTTCCGATACATTTTCTTTTATGAATTTTACAAGGTCATTCTCTTCAACAATGAGTCCAATTATGTACTTCCATGCATGGAAATTTTCCACACCTTCCAACTTGTCAACAAGCTTGGTGCTTGTAGACATCTTGACCTAGAGCTAAGAAAATGACCAGAAAATGAAAATGCTCAAAAATTGAAACTGAGCTTACCAAGAGATGCGCTAGGATGAGGCGAGTTTCTTGGAGCTGACTGTTTCAGAAAATTCCAAGTTTTACCCCTTGAAACTTGACCTGCGTAATTATGGACAGGTACTTCTGGTACTGGTTCTGGTTTTCTGGTTTTCTGGTACCAGTCAAAACTAGGGTTTGACTTTTTGGAGAAACTGGCCACTGAAAAAGTTCACTCAAGCTGCCAAAATATGTGATAGGGCCAGGCGCACCTGCCAAGATAGTTTTTGGTACAAAATTCCTCTTTAGTGAAAATCCCTAATTTTCTTGTACGACAACAGTGACGTCTAGATACCTAGTGAAAGATGCTCTATTCAATCAATTTTTGATACCATGTTAATCTTTTACTATTGTTATTAGGTTATTAAAGCATTTCCAAAACAACTGCATAAAGAGGATCACTGAAAGAAACACAATCACAAGGTACGAAACATTTTATCTTGGGAAACCCTCATGGGGGAGAAAACCCATCAAAACTTCCTCAATAATAGATTGCCAATACAATGCCAAGACTAAGACCAAAACACCAATAATAAACCAAGACTGAGCATGCGTCTCTCTTCTCCTTCCTCCTACAATTGCAACTTCCTTAAAGATATGTGCACTAGATGAGTGAGTGTGAGTGTACAAGTGAGGCACCATCCTCACATATAAATACTAGTTAAGGATGCGCTAGAGTTATGTCTCTTCACTTAGTAGGGCTGACTTCTTCTAGATGTGGTTAAAACCACTTTATAAACACTAGGGGCTGACTTTACAAATACCACCATATAAATATGGTTTAACCAATACACAAAAGGGGATTTGATTGTATACAAGACCCGACATGATCAATCCTCAAAAGGGGATTTGATCTATAAGATAATAACTCAAATATAATTAGAATATTCTTCGAAGTTATAATATTTCAACATACAAAGGAGTTTTGTTGATCAAAGATGTTAAATCTTTGGATCACACTGAGTATTATGCTTTTATTTCTGCCTTAGTATCTCTTTGGAAGAGGTTATGATGTTCATTGTATCCTTTCCAATTTTAGGTTTTCTGATTGTAAATGTGTTTCTGTAAATATAAGATGTATTTTTCAAAAAAAAAAGTACACACTTAGCTCATCCCCTCGAATCCCTGCCAATGTTTCAATCCAAGGTTGTATACTTGTGATAGAACTTTCAATTCATAACCCTTATAGAATAATTGATAGTTTTGATATTTTTATGTCCTCAAGAAAATAGTGTTATCTTTTTTTCCACAAAAAAAATCACTTTATATTCATATAGAGATATAAATTGTTCATTACAAAAATCCATTATCCGAGAAACCCCAATACAACCGAGAAGAAATTCACTAGACCAGTGGATACAACCACTAAGCATTAGATGCCAACAAAATCCATCCTATCTTGTAACCCCAAACCAAGACTGCCAGAAAACTCATATGCCTATAACCTATTTGACTTCGAGCACAAGGAAAAACAAACTGACATGGGCTAGAAAAGATCTATATAAATATGACGACCTTCATGTTTCCCGACACATTGAAAATATTCAATTTTTCCAGGGGGGTTTAGAAGTGCCTTCTTAGACAGGCTATCTGCAACAGTATTTTCTTCTCGATACACATGCTGAAAGGTGATAACTTGGAAAAGATTTAAAATTTCAGAAATTATGTCCTTCCAGCACTACAAGGATATCACCTGAAGATGACCCTTGCCATTCATCCAATCGATGATAATCTTTGAGTCACCCTGCACATAGAACTCTGTAATGTCAATTCGGATAGCTAGAGTAAGAAGTGCCCATGCACCCAACAACTCTGCTCTGGTATTAGTTCCTGAACCACAATTAAAATACCAATTAAAAGTTATGTTCTCGTTGATCCGAATGACCCCTCCAGCTCCACTATTATGACCAGATGCACAGGTTGCACCATCAAACCATCCAGTCATGCACCTTACCTCAGGCTTCTTTGGATTTATCCTCAACTGCTTTGTTCTTAAAGTAGGTTTGTATTCTCTCATAACAGATATAGACAAGATGGCCACATTTTGGACAGATGGCATCTCTTCCTCAAAGATGGTGTGATTCCTTTCCAACCATATGTTCCAACAAATCAAGTTCGGGAGTGTAGGATAGCTTTTATTTTGAATTCTCCAATTCTTAAAACACTCAGGAATGGTGTTGCCCGACCACAGTCTCGGGAATTTTAATGTATGTTTTTCTCTATCCCAAACAACATTGGTGAATGGACAACCCACGAACAAATGGAGCTCTGTTTCTGAATCCTTCTTGCACATAGAACAATAGCTCGGGCCCACAAAACCCCTTCGTTGGAGATTATCCCATGTAAGTACTTTGTTTTCCACCACCATCCAAGTAAACAATTTTAATTTTAGAGGGAAATCCTAGGACCAGAGTGCCTTTCTCTACCCTCCGATCATATAAACATACTTCTTTTTTTCAACTGCCTCGTAAGAATTTTTAACTGAAATCCTACTCGAGGTGTCTCCTCCGATCCATTTCAGTTCATCTGGCCTCAACTGAAGTTGGATTCCACTACTTATGATCGCCCTTCGATAAGCCTGCCATTCCACTGCAAGAACCCCATCTAATTCCAAATCCTCATTGGTGATCCAATCAGACCCGATCATACCAGGTCGAGGCACTCGGTGAGCCTGAAATAAATAATAGACTCCTCATTGATTCAATGCCAATATTAAGTCTTCATATGGGTGTGTCGCTTCTCCCATTCCAATAATCTGGTCTTTCCCAATCACAATCGAGGTTCTCGATCCCAGATACCAAAAAATCCAGTGCAGCAAAATGTATAATGATCTTTGTAGATATTTCCAAGTCTGGGATCTTGATACTCCAGATACTGAAACCGTTAGACGCCAACACTCCACTGAGATAGAATATAGGTATTTCATTTTTAAGACACGGTGCCAAAGACCCTCCACCATTAGAGCCCGCCATAGGGTGTTCGTCGCCATCGCACGACCGAAGCTAAACATATTTTGCAGCCCCCATAACCCATACCTCTTCAGACGAACTATATGTTTCTAGATGCATAAATGAAATCCTTTTCTGTTTCTTTTCCCATTCCATAGAAAGTTGTAGATGACTTGGCGAATTCTGTGGAGAACCAAAGAAGGAATGTTTGCCAAATCCATCCAATAGACCGATTGGATTTCCAAGACAGCCTTGACCAAGACAAGACGTCCACTCAATGTCAACCACCTATTGCACCAATGATTGATTCTATTTTCATATTTGGATAAAAACCAATTCCAATCCTCAACTTTGAACCTGACAGCTTTCAAAATATAACCCAGATACTTAAAACAATTAGTAAGATTATTAAGGTTATAAGGTAAACTTGCTTTAATTTGTTGTTGCACTTCGAACTAATAGAAGGAGGTTTTCTGTGGATTTATCATCAAACCAGTTGCACTGCAGAAAATAGCCAAAATCTTTTGTATCTCCATCCACTCAATAATTGAAGCATTGGTCATTATGAGTATATCATCAAAAAATAGTAGATGGAGGATCCGTATAAGTCTTGTTACCTTTATACCTGACATCAAAACTTCCTCTTAACTTTTTTTAATAGCAAGACTCAATCCTTCCATAACTAATATGAAGAGCAAAGGTGACAATGGACACCCCTGTCTAAGACCTCTGTTGGAAATACTAAAACAATTGAGAGGGGGGGGGGTGAATCAGTTGTTTATAAGCTTAAACAATTTTATGCCTTTTAAACAATTATTAAGATTTCTTCATGTGTCATCAACCAA
>JZKD02S1674202.1:577969-603784 GCA_000966675.3 Picea glauca | reverse complement strand
TTCAGATTCAGTCGGGATTTCGCATATCGCGAAATCGGGGTTTTCGTTGCATTGTGTTCTTTGCATTATGAAATCCCGATCCCTGAATCTCTGATGAAGCCTCCTAGCTGCCACGCGTCCATACGAATGAACGGTCCAGATCCCTGCTTGATTTAACGGCTGCGATCAAATCGCGATTTCGGGGTTTTCGTTGTAGAGTGAACTGGACATTTCAAAGTCTCGATCCCCGATTCTCCGATGGCTTATCTCTCTCGCAACTTCTACAGATCCGACGGCCCTCGTTCTTTCAGGAAATTTGAATGGGATCCTACGGTCACTGAATCTTCTCCTCCCGATTATTGTTGCGCGGCTATTCATTGCTATTGTCATCACTGCAACGACAACTATACTTGCCATCAGCAACCACAACTGTACTTGCCATCAATGACAAGTATACGCTGATTTGCTTTCTGTTAACTGAAATTGCCAACAACCTCTTCCACCATTAAAAAAATCCGTGGGCTTGCCTTTTATAAGGACAGCGTAGGTGGCAATAGAAATACAACCCATAATCTACTTGGTCATCAGAAGACCAAAGCCACATTGTAAAATAACTAGTCTAATGTAATCCCAACTTATGCAATCATAAGCTTTCTTCAAATCAATCTTGAGGATCATAGCTTGCATCTTTTTCTCCCTAATGTTGTGAATACACTCCTGCGTAGTACCTATAGCATCAATAATTTTCCTTCCTTTTAAAAAGCCAAACTGTTCTTCTAAGAGAGTACGAGACAAAATAGGTCTAATGTGCTTTGTTAAAATCTTTGTTATGATCTTATAGAAAATATTACATAAGGCGATCGACCAAAATTCACCCAAGGATGTTGTTCCATTGACCTTGGTAATAAGTGTTATAAACATAGAATTTAATGATCTGTTTACCATACCAGATAAACGTGAATATTCAACAACCTCCAATAGGTCCTCAAAAATCAAGTCATAAAAATACAGGAAGAACTCCATTGTCCACTCGTTAGGGCCATGACTCTTGTCCTTGGTGAAACCCCTTAGAACCTATATAATTTCTTCCTTCGTACATAGATTTTCAAGCATGTGTACCTCCTCATCTGTATTCAACCTTGGGTATAAGAGAACCGAAGCTATCTGATCCACAAACGAATTATGAGAGTATTTGTAAAAGGAGTTGAACTGTCTCATTGCTTCTGCTTTAATAGCCTCCTTCCCTATATGAACTTGATGAAATTCATCCTTCACTTCCCAAAGATGTTTTTTGTTCCTCCTAAAGATGGAAAACCAATGAAAATATTTAGTATTCTTGTCCCCCGAAAGGATCCATGTTGCCCTACTTTTTTTATGCCATAATTCGTCCTCAGCCACTAACATCCTATTTCTTTCAATCTCAAGTGCTTTCAAGCGTGGAATGGATTCAATAATTGTTTGATGTTCTAGACTCTCTTTGGTAAGAAAAGCAATTTCTTCTTCTATATGTTCATAGGTCTGTAGATCGCTTTTTTTCTTAACCGCAATCCACTTTTTTACTCTAGCTTTTAGTCTGCATAACTTCCCACCAATCTGGATTGTGCCCCAACTCCCAAAGAATCATGTTGAGCATTCCACTCTTCCCTAATAAGATCACTGAATAACTCATCTTTCAACAATGTCGGATTAAACTTAAAAGGATAGGAAACTGACTTAAATCCATAATCCAGCTGGAAGAGCATTGGGGCATGGTCAGACATAAACAGAAGTTCCACCGATGATCTAAATAATGCAGAATCATTTAGAATATCTGTTGAAGCATATACCTGGTCTAATATTTTTTGAATGCCATCCGCCCCAAATCTGCAATTGCTCCAGGTTGGAACAACCTCGACTGGCTTTACATCCACTAATTGATGTCTTAGAAAAAGATCTATAAAAAAAGTCGCATGTGAATCAATCAAGGCCGACACCCCCCAAACTTCGTCAACACCTGTAGAAAAGTTTAAATCTCCCGCCAGTATAAGATTACTCTGGTCTAAAATTCATTTTGCTTCCAAATTCTCCCAGAAAATTCTGTGTCCAGTACACGGTCCATATACGTTAATCAAGCATATCCTTCTTTTATTAGGGATATGAATACATGTCAATAAAATACCACCAGCACACAAATAAGGTTGGATATAAACAATGTTTGGATTCCACACCGCCAGAAGTCCTCTCGACTTCCCCACAGAGCTCACTGCACTATACATCCAGGTAGGACATAAAGAGAACAAAAACTTCCTGGCCTTTTCTGTCTACTAGGGTCTCCTGAAGAAATATTATGTCTGGTTTTGTGGTGGATAATAATCTGCACATAGAGGGCATTTTAAGGGGACCTCCCACCCTTCTTATATTCAGGGAGAGAAGGATCATGATTTATCCCTAGCCAGGGCTTTCATGCCTCTAAATTCCCCCAAATCCATAGTTGAAGTAGAAGGTTGTTCTAGAGTAGACGAGCTAAGCTCTTGCTTCTTTCGAGCACTCCTAGTTTTAATAGGAAACACTTCTGAACCTAGACCCCTCGACTGTAATGTCCCCAGTCGACCATGGTCGGGACATGATACACGAGAGAACTCTTTCATTCTCTCTGTCGAACATATTGTAACATACTCAACATCCAACTAAGCTATGCCACATAAATTTTGCAAACTGCATGCAATTAAAATATATACACACATAACTCTTGCAGAAATATATATATATATATATATATATATATATATAACGTAAATAGACAAATGCATCTGTAAATGCACGGATTCATACTAAAATAACAATAAACATATACATGCAATACCCATAAATATAAAGACAATTATAGCCACACATAAGATAAACTCATAAAAATACACACGTAAATAACAATGCAGCATGTAATTTTATCACACAGTTGACACTTATCTTGGTAATAATATCACCAATTGCGTGCAGACCTTCCACGAACTTCCCAACCTTAGACCACACTTCTCATCACTCTCAGCAGTGGGTCACCCCTGACTTGGGACTAAACTCCACCGGGTAAAGGGATTCCTAGCCATGCTAATGGTTCATAGACAACAGGAAAGACTTCGTCTCAGGTACCAACTCAAACTAACATCCTATAGTCCCTCGTTCCCCACATGCATGTCCCACCTAGGAAGTGTGCCCCTTCTCTTCTCAACAGTCCTTCAGCTGCCCCACTTCCTTTTAAGGCTTCAGCAACAGGCCGGACAGAAAGCCTCAGAGCACTGTAACTGCAGTTTATCACCTTCAAGAAATCAATTCCCATCAATTCTCTCACCCAAGGAGAAATTTCTCACAGGCCTGACAACCCGCCTCTTCAATATCCCACGAGCCTGACAACCCGCTTCTTCATTCCAGCTCCCAAGCTAACCATATACACAAACATCAAAATGGCTACAAACATAGGTTCAGGTACAATCATGAAGGTACGAAGGATAGCTCAATGGGTGTGTGGATGCCCCTGGATGATTGACTGGTTGACTGAATGATGGGAGGAATGATGGGAAATGAACTAAGTCCAAACAATATGTATGCATGTCCCCAACTTGACACTTGTCATGTTGGGAGCTACTTTGGCCCACTTGTCCCCATCTTTAGAACTTATGATAAAATAATTATCCATACTTTATACTTTAAGAAATATTAATATAATATTCCTTTTTGGCTTAAGCTCCCTGGCTTAGCCCATTTTCCTTAACTTTTAGCCCCCACCCTTTCCCTAACTAGTGGAGTTTAGTCCCCCATACTCTTTTATCGTGGTCGGTCTGCACGCAATGATGTATTTTATATTAATGTTGAGACATATACAAAAGTAGGTGCACTAGCCTTTAACATCTAGGCTCTCTAGCCTAATAATCAAAAAATTGGCTCAACAGCCTATAAAACACAGCATATACACAAAGGCTCCCTGGCCTCAAAATTGTGCGCACTTAAGTTGTTGCACGCAGTATCCTGGAATGTGTACACTTTCTCATTTTACTGTGCTATACATGCGCGCACTATGCCATGAAAGGTGCATACAAAAATGATATCAAGCAACTCACCAGCTTAAGTACATTTTCATTTACATTACAATTGGGTTTGGCCTAGGGATATTACATAGAACATGCTAGTTTCCTTCCATGGTCCAATCTATCAGAGTTCAAGTCACGACTAGTGTCACAGCCCGGGTTAACAAAAACATATGAGCCACAAAAGGTCTGTAAAGGTATCGGGCTGGTAATCTCCCGCAAAGAAGGAATTAAGGAGTCAACCACAGAAACCAATGACGGTTCCAAAACGGGTAGTAAAGGAGTAGGTAAAGACTAAGTGTTCAATTCCAGGGAGGAAGGATCCAGAGAGGCTAAAGGCGCAGAGACATCTGAATCACCAAAATACTAAGGCATAGTCCGATCAACACCACAAAAGGGGACTCCCTTGTCTTTCGGGTCCACCACTTTCTCAGAAGCAACTGAAAAAACTTTATGTAACAAAACTGATTTTTCCAAGAAATCTCGTTCCCACAGAGAAATCTTAGAAAAAAGAGATGGACAGTAAGTTTTTAGCTTACCAATCAGGGAGTTCGTGGCGTCATCCAGAAACTCATTCGATCCCACAATCTCACATCCTCCCATCAATCCTTGTTCCTATAGGTTATCCTCAATGTAATGCAGGTCCTTTGTACAAGAGTCCATATCATCATCCACATCAGAGAGTCCATACCCAGCATGACAATATTTTCTTAAATGACCCGTTCACCTGCAAGTTGTACATTTGAATGGCAGTCCAAGATAATCCAATCGTTGAACCATAACATGGCCTTTCCATCTATCTACCTCAAAGGAAAAATGTTGTTGTTATGATTCTATCATTCCAAACACATTAATATTTAACATATGTTGTAATAAGGAAAACCATATCTTAAACCATTGAAATAACTATTGAAGCAGAAACAACAAAACATAAAACATGTGAAAAATAGGGGTTAGTTTGTCCCATGCCATAGTATGGGTTCTTTCAATTAACAATCCAACAGATGCATTGATATCAGAACGATGATATCGACACATATGAGAGCAAGCAAGTTTAATAAATGTTTGCTCTCCTAACGTGGAGGGATAAGAATATATATACAAACTACTGTGAAAAATCACGTGTGTTCATTGTAACTCTTGAATTCATGCTCTTTACTAACATACGTTTACTTCAGAATGTGACTAATAAAAGTTAAAGTCTTACAATTGCTCTTTTCAAGCTACCTTCACATGAAGGCGAAGGCAACATATGAAGGCAAAGTCACAAAGTGAAGGCACATGCAAGTCTCTATCTTCACCATTTGATTACGAAAGCAAAAACCTCATTCCTTTGTCTTTCACCCAAAAGTGCAGGTTAATTTGCAAAACATGATGTTGTTGCTCCAAATGGTCTTGGTCTCCAAAAAACCCATGAAGGCATGCAAAAGTGGTCGTCAAAACACATGTAGACATGCAAAACATGGTGCTGAAATGGTTGCGTGATGGACCCTTTTGGGGTTCAACCCCCCTACTTTAATTCAGTTGCCTCGAGTGATCAAAGCACTACTAAGGGGAATATGTGGATTCACCAAAGTTGAGTCAATATGTTCTGCATTTTTCCAATATCTCAAAATTTAACAAAACGTTAAAAAATGGTGAATATTGTAATTACTTCCTTGTCTAAGTTCTATAACTTGGTTTTCCTTGTTGAAGTTGACTCTCCAATATGGTATTGTTCTAGACCTCTTCATAATATTTTCCTTCAAGTGTTCTGGTACAATATTAAGGAGTTCATGGTTGCTTTATTGGCCTATTTCTCTCTATGTTGTGTGTGGATTATTTCAAAGTCCAAGAGATGGTTGTTCTTCAAATATTCCACATCCATTTTCACTTTGTGGTTGTTCTACCATATGATCAAGGAGTGGGCTAACTAGGGAGAAATCTTCCCTCCCGCGCTACGTTTCCCGCACGTTTCACGCAACCCGTTTTTAAATTTCTGGTCAATCTAGAACTCTAATAGATTTTCTAAGCATCTAGGTTGATTTAAAATGGGGCAAAACCCCTGCGTAAAGTTTTGAAATACATGGAACTTTAATCTATGCAATACTCAGACTGCCCCTGAAAATCTAGCCGGATTCAGGTCCATTTTTTTTTTACTGAAAAGCAAAACTCGGGAGGGAAGATTGCTCCAGAGTTAGCCTACTCCTATGAGCAAGGAGTGGGCTAACTAGGGAGCAATCTTCCCTCCCGAGTTACTTTTCCTACATGTTTCCCATGGCCCGCTTTTAAATTTATGGTCAATCTAGAACTCTGATAGATTTTCTAAGCATCTGGGTTGATTTAAAATGGGGCAAAACCCCTCGGGGAAAGTTTTGAAATACATGGAACTTTAATCTATGCAATACTCAGACTACCCCTGAAAATCTGGTCGGATTCAGGTCCATTTTTGTTTTACTGAAAAGAAAAACTCAGGAGGGAAGATTTATCCCGAGTTAGCCTACTCCTATGAGCAAGGAGTGGGATAACTAGGGAGCAATCTTCCCTCCCGAGTTACTTTTCCTGCACGTTTCCCGCGGCCTACTTTTAATTTTTTGGTCAATCTAGAACTCTGATAGATTTTCTGAGCATCTGGGTTGATTTAAAATGGGGCAAAACCCCTGGGGTAAAGTTCTAAAATACATGGAACTTTAATCTATGAAATAATCAGATTGTCCCTGAAAATCTGGTCGAATTCAGGTCCATTTTTTTTTTACTGAAAATCAAAACTCAGGAGGGAAGATTGCTCTCGAGTTAGCCTACTCCTATGAATATGCTCTTGGACTAATTTGACATTTTTTTTCATTGTTTTGGTGAAAGGTTCCTTGTATTCTTGTTCTTCTCGGTCAAAGCTATTCTTCAGCTTCTCATGTTCAGTTGATTTCTGATCCATGTAAATAATGGTCACTTCTCGTTTTCCCAATTGAATTCTTAAAGTTTATAGTTCTGTGTGAGAATTGATTGCCTCATCTTTCATTGACGTTAATTTGAGGCATTTTAACTCTTCTTTGTTGTTTTGCACACTATCAAGGCATCTCTCAAAGGCATTAATTTTTCTCTATTCATCTTCTTCCTTTTTATTCAAGGAAGAGTCATAATGAATTTCCCGATATCCTCCAGAAGATCATCTTCATACTTGCCTTTTCTTGCATTATAATTAATTGAGGTTCAACTCTAAAAGGGGATGCAGAGGCTCCTCGAGGCATAGTTATAAATTCTATATATTCCTTCATTACCTTTGTAATTCTACCTTTATGTTGGTGTATGAGAGTTGTTGGTTCAAATACCAATGCAAAACTATTTCTTTGTTCTATGTTTAAGCTGAATTTGGAGAGGGAATGGGTAGTAGAGTGTTTTGAAGCAAGGTTTATGATGTTTACATTAAGTGTACTAATCCTAAAGGAACTCCAGTGCAGGGATATCAATAGAGAAAACTTGTTTGGAAAAATCGCAGAGCATCTATGTAGGTTAAATAAATCTTTACTCCTATAATATGTTTCCTCCAAGCACTTGGGTAGAAAATGGCTCTATTGGTGTGGAAATCAACTCTAATAATTGAATTTGGCGTTCTAATAAACCTCTGCTTTATAACTCTATGCACAGTCTAGAACAAATTTTTGCAGTAGATGAGAATCGTAAACCTCACTCTTAGTCAAGCCCTTCAATGTTATTTTATTTTGCAGTCAACATTTTTATCTCAACTAGGGATTTTTTCTCTTCAATTATGTTCCTCCTGTGTTTATTTTTGCTTCGAATGGAATCCACAAATCCTCATTCAGAGGGTTAAAATGAGATGTATGGGTGTTTTGAACAATCACCCCTCTTCGATGAACAATTGTTGCTCTTAGTTTGTGTATGGTGCCCCTTGTGTATGGTGTCTCTAAAATTCTGATCATTTCTTCATTATGCCCATGTCGTGGGCAGCTTCGAAGCCCATATTCAAGCCTCTAGACTTCCATCTTAATGCTATCATGTCTTGGAGATTTATAATATTCCATAACATTCTATGTATTCTTGTAGATTTATAATATTCCATAACATTCTATGTATTCATGTAGACTTCTACTTCATTTTCCAACATGTTCTAATGGAATCTCATCTCCTTCAGACTCAATAAACCACCATGAGGCCTTTCGATGTGGAGAGTAATGAGTTAATTTTGTTCTTCCTTCACATAGGCATACTCATTTCTTCCTTTTCTCAATAGATCATCATTTTTAAGCAACGCAATAGACAAAGTAATTGAGTTGTCATTACAATTATTGGCATCATTTATGGTGTTTGGAAAGTTAATCGGTCAAATCTTATTTATACAGGATGTCTTCAATATTCTGAAATAAGAGATGGAGAAAAAGATGTCATATACCATCTTTGTCATGTCAATAAACGATGTCTATGTTAGAGAACAACTCTTCTTTTAAGGGTATGATGTAGAGATCCCTAGGTTACCCACGATACACAAAAATATTTCCAAAATTGTTGGGTGAGATTTTAAGGTTCAAAAAGTATACACTTAGCTTATTCGTTTAAAACCTTGCAAGCATGTCAATTTAGGGTTGTATACTTACAATAGAGCTTTAAAATCAACCCTCCCTTCCATAATAATTGCTAGTTTTTATATTTGGGGTATATTTATATATGATTGCAATGAAATAATGTTAAATAGGTTAAAGGAAATGTACTAGTATTATTATTCTATCCTTTTTCATATCTAACATTTCAACATCCATTGTTCTAATAAGGAAAACCAAATTTGCAACTACTTTAACACCTATTTAAAAAAATAACAACCAAACAAAAATTACATGAGAAAGAGGGGTGGTTTGACACGAGTCGTGATGAGAGCTCTTCTAGTGGATAGTGCAACAAATGTACTAATCTTTCCAAGACAAGATTCGAATACAAGTGAGAAAGCAAGTTTATTAAAAACTCAATTGAATGTATACTCATATGTGTTCCAATATGAAAGGTAAACCAGATATACACAAAATATTATGAAGAATCATGAGTATTCATAATAACCCTTGGGCTCATGCCCTTTATCAACTAACATCCACTTAATACAATGTGACTAATAATAAAAGTCCTACAATTGTTCTTTCTAGAGTACCTTCACATGAAGGTGTAAGTGACAACAAAGGAAACTCATAAATATAAAGCTAGGAAGTGAAGGCAAGACTTTGCCTTCACTATTTGTTGATGAAGGCAACAACTTCATTCATTCATCATTTTCCTACAAATGGTATTGGTCTCTTAAACTGGTCTTCAAGACACATTAGGGCGTGCAAAAATGATGTAGAAATCATTGCATGATGGACCCTATTGAGATCCTAGTCAAGTACTTATTGCAAAGATAAAGTTAATAAAAACTAGATCACAAATGATAGATTTATCACAAATTTTGAAAAGTTACAAAATCACTACAAAAATGAGGAAAGAAACCACAAGAATAAACTAAATTATATAATCACTATGTTAAGTACCTAACTTGGTGCTAAAATACCTTGTTTATCACTATCATAAGCTACAATCCTCAAATTCAATTTTTTTGAGCATGCATATTATTGTATCTTCATTGTAAGCATGTATACAAGGCTACCAGTTGCTCCTTGGAAGAGCCCTATCGAGTCACTAATTACTCCATCTATGTTTGAAATTGTTTTGATCAATTAACTAAAAATCAATCAATCATTGTTTAGGCTTGACTAGAGTGCACCATATATGGAGAGAACAATTGTGATAACTGCACTTCCATATTTCCCTTTAGACCCAATTGAAGTCTTGAATTGTTATGCTCTATTCTATCTTAAAACCTATGGAATCTAGTATGAAAAGTTGCATTTTTGTATGCATCCATAACAAATGTTTAGCCATCTTGTTGTGGAGGCATAATTTTGTTTTTATAATCTTCATTCATTTGGATAGTGTTTGGACCAAGGGAACACCTCATTATTGTTGTGAGTGGTTATTGTGAACTTCAATCTTTTGGCATTGGTTGTTATGCAAAGAAAATTTGAAACATCTTTAAATTTAAATTCACACAATTGAAGCTAATAACTTGTAATAAATGGCACATTTAAACTCATATGGGACAACGTAATAAATGTCGTTGAAGATAAATGTCGTTGAACACGTAATAAATGTCGTCATCCTCCAAAGAAGATAAATTTCGTTGAACACGAGTTGAAGGGGAAATTTTATGCCCATAGTCCACATATTTTCATGCAAAGATATACCATAGGGGAACTTTGACTTGTGGCAGAATTTGACCAGTATGGGTGAGATCAAGTGCATTGATGAAACTTTGACCATATTTGCTTGCAGGGAGACTACCATGTGGTAGGTTAGTTGTATGGCTACATCGATAGTAGTCATGTGGGTTGGAGGAACTTCGACCCCATGTTTGACAATTATTATCCTCACTAGCCTCAACCAATCCCCATACTGAGATTTGGATGTAGTGTTTGCATGATATGCAAGGCATCTTTATAGAAAAGATTTAAAATTATCCACTATGTTTTCCTATATTAAACCAAAATTTCATCCCTTTGTTGGTTATTTTTTTCTTGTAAATTAGTCTATTCTATTACTATACATGGAGGTTACAATCCATGGAAAGTGAGGGTTAGTATCACTACGCCCAGTGCTCTGATTTTATAAAAAAATAACGAGTTTTTGCCAAAGATGGTCCATAAGAAAAAATTAAAAAAAATGGGCCCATAGCCTTTAAAATAATCAACATATATCATCTAGAAGTCTATGTAGTTAAAAACATAAGAAATTTAAAAGCTAACTAGGCTATAAGTTAAAGAAACAATTATTAAGTGCAAATTTTCCATAAAAAACATAAAACATAGCATGTTTGAAGTTCAATCCCAAGCACTAGTATCTAGGGAAATGGGGTTAGATGGGGTTCTAGTGTCCTTTCCTTCCTCAATAAAATCTAGCATTCAGTCTTTCCCAACATCCTCTTCTTCTCCATTATCCTTATCATCATGAGGATTGCAGTGATAAATGCTTCATACTTTGCTTCCCTTTAGCCTGGATTTTTTAGGATTGTGTTGGCATGTTGCCTTCCTAAGTTGGATGCCATCATTTATTTGATATGCCAATAGAGGTCTTCTATATTGGTATACTTTCAATCTCTACCCATCGAATGCCTTGATTCTAGGATTAGTTTTACCACCTCTTCATCCATTATTACCTTAAGGATTTGTGCTCTTTTTCCCCTGATTCTATCCTTTGGGAGCTCTACTTGATTCCTTATTGTGTTTGAATGGTGCCTCTGATACCCCTATTGGATATCCACTACATTCACCTTGTCTATGCTATACTGAGAAGGAAATCCCGTTGATAGCCTCTGAGAGTGGTCCACTTCCTTCTCTTGTTACCTATGGCCCCCTCTCTTATTTCCAACAACCTCCTTATTATTAATGGTATGTTCATAGACTAGAGTGGGAGTGTAATTGATGGATTCTTCAAACAAATGATGGAAAATATCAGAGAGTGGAATGAAACTAATGCTCTCACCTTCAACCTTGTTCTTCTCATATTCACCATATATTTCCTCTACTAGTGTCAATCCCATATATACCATAGAAGGATGCAATCAAAATAATCAAACATTCATTGGTGTGCTCCCATGTTGTGAATTAATGGCATCCTCCCCCCCCTTTCATTGTTTTATAATCCTCTCCTCCATATCTTTAGGTGGGGGGACTTGTATTTTGGGGGATGGGACAACAGTTAGTTGTAGTAGTAGTGACAATTGTCAGTTTATTCTCCCTCATCACCCCATTTGGGGACCCTATAGAGGTTGGTTGGTTGGTTATTGGTGTTGGAAAGTTGGTTTGGACAGTCAGTTTTCATTGACTTCAACCCTTGAAGAGTGATCTTAGAGATTGATTTCAACCCTTGAAGAATTCTGGAAGCCCCGATGGTGTGGTTTTGGTACCCAAAGTTGAATGAAGAATATGGATAGAAAGAATAGTGTGAAAGAAAGAAAGACCCTCATAGATGGATAGTACTCATCGTGTTGTTTTCAGTGATATGTGGAATGCCACGTGGTTCATCACGATTAGGGAGATATGGCCTTGTAAAGTTGGAAGCCCGGAAGAGTGGACAAGGAGCCCCTAGTTTGTTATAAGTCTCGGTCAAAGGGGTAAATTTGTTATAAAAAGAAAACCCTAGAAGCCCTAAATTAACAAAAGGAGTTACCTAGCACAAGTATATAAGAACCTCAAGGAGTCATTCATTGATTATCTATCTTCTGAACTAGTGATCTTTTGCTAAGGTTGTGACGAGATTTTTCTGAGGTAGCAAAGGAAGGTTGAAGGAGAAAGTCTCGGGTTTGAAGCAAACCCTAGTTTCAGAGGTATATGTGGTTTGCAAGTCAGAATGGTGTAGATGTACGCGGGCTGCAGTGAAGGAAAGCACGGATATCTGTGGGGTGTAGAAGAGAAGGTCGTGTATCTGTGAAAAGCTAATGAAGGTTTGAGTAGATGTTGGCACCATGTCCCTAAAGGTCTGAAGGAAGTCTATAGGTCAGCATATTATTGTTTCAGATCAGCTTCAAAGTCTTGGTATGGTTATATACGTGTTTTGATGGTTACTTCTTGTCATGATATGGTGTATGCTTGAGGCACACTTGGTATGGTTGGTTTGGTATTTGGATATGGTATATCTTGGTTGTTTGGTTGAGTGAGGAGCACTCTTATGTCTAGTTAAACATATGACATGGTTCTTATAGTTCATATCTTTTAGTTGAGTGTACATTGTTGAGGCATATTCATGTTGTATGGTGGCATATGCATGAGCAACATGCAATGGTTCTTTGAGATACTTTATTGATGATATGGTTCGGATCAGCATATAGTTGATGATATGCTATATGGCATGGTTTGTACATGGTTGATGCTCTAGTTCATGATTAACTATTCATTGTTGATATATCTTTTAGTTCATGATTGATGCATGACATAGTATGTATATTAGTATACACTTGATGCATGGTATGGTACAAGTTTAGTTGGTTGATGAAAAGATACATGTTGATGAGATAGTGACAAAGTTGTGATAGTGACAATGACAGAGTTGTGATAGTGACAAAGGCAGAGTGATAGTGACAGTGGCAGTGACATTGGTAGAGTTTTTTGATAGCGACAGTTGGTCTACATTTTTATTACAGGGCGATTGGACGGGGCAAGGATAGGTGGTTTTAGCCACGTTTCGGTTTTATCATCCTTCTGGTTGGAGCCAGAGAATTGGGGAGTTGGAGTTTCCTTTAGGTTGTATCCTGAGAAACTAGGGGGTTGGAGCCTCCTTCCAGTTGCAGCTAGAGAATCAGAATTTGGTGCTTCCAATGAATGTATTCTTTTGATATATAAGAAAATCATTCTGTGGTTTTCTCCTGTTTCAGTTTCCACATAAATTTTGGTGTATTATGTATCTATTGTGATGTGATGTTGTTTATTACTATACTGTTGATGATATATTGAATGTTAATGATAAATTGTTGAATATTTTTGAAGAATAAATTGTGGTTAAAAGTATTATTATTTCTCATTATTGATTCACCCACCTCTCAGTAATCCAACAATTGGTATCAAAGAAGGTACTTCAAAAATGAGTCTAACCACTGGAAGAAGATCATGGACTATGATGAGATTGGGGTACCATAGTTTGACGGTTAGAACTATGACTTCTGGAGTAGACGAATGAAAACATATGTACATGCACATGGATTCGATGTTTGGCGAGCAATAGTAGATGGATACAAAGCACCAACCACTCCCCCGGAAGATAATAATGGAAAGAAACTCGAAGACAATGATTCTATAGCTAAAAATGAAATCCTGAATGGTTTAATTGAATCAGTATACACCACGGTTGTGCATTGTGAATCTGAAAAAGAAATAAGGGACAAACTGAAGAATATCTACGAAGGAGATGCCAAAGTTAAAGGAGCCAAACTTCAAAAATTTAGAATCAAGTTCGAACAATTGAAGATGAAGGAAGATGAAAACATTGCCTCATACTTTCTACGAGTCAATGAGACAATCAATGCCATCAAGGATTTGGGAGAAGAAATAAAGGAACCATTCATTCTTCAAAATGTATTGAGGTATCTACCTATGAGATATGATCTAAAGATTTCATCCATGGAAGAAAGAGCAGATCTAGACACCTTAAGCATGGATGAACTGCACAGGATACTCATAGATTACGATATGAGGACAGAGCAAGACAATCCAGTCAATAAGGAAGCAACATTCAAGGCATCAAAGAATACAAAGAAGAAAGATAAACATAAGGCAAAGTCAGATTATAGCTGCAACAATGATTCAGAGGAAGATGAAGAAGTGGCTAACTTTGTCGAAAGGTTGAAAACGGGAACTGACAAATACAAAGGTAAGCTTCCATTGATTTTTTTTAATTGCGATGGTGTTGGTCATTTTCCTAATAAATGTCCTTATAAGAAAAAAAAAATGAAGAAGAAGATAACCCTAAAAAGAAAAATCAAATTCAAAAGGGTAGAAGAAATAAAAAGAAGCTTTTAAAGAAAATCCTTTGCACCAAGGAAGACAGTTCTTCATCAGGCGAAGATGAAGTCAGCGACAGTGATACAGAAATGGTACTATTCATGGAAATAGAAGACTCTGATGAAGAAGGCTCCAAATAAGAATATGAAGAAGCAGAAGTTGATTACAGAGAAAAAATTTTGAGTGCCATAGAAGTTATTAAAAGAGAAAAGAAGAAAAACAAGTCACTCCAGGCAGAACTAATGAAGAAAGAGGAATCTCAGAACTCCAAGGAAATCGAGAAGACAATCACAAAGCTAAAACTCCAAGCAGAAGAAGACAAGAGGATTAAAGAAGTAGTCATAGGAAAGTTAGATGAAAAGGACATGATCATTGAAAAGTTAGAAGCAGAGATAGTCATTCTAAGAAAAGATCTTCAGAAGAAGGACGTGCAGTAAAACAACACAAGGATATTGGATGATATCATTAACAATCAAATACATTACTATGACAAATCTGGATTAGGATATAATAAGACACAGACAGAGAAAGGTTCAAGCTCCAAAATGACAGAGTAAGAAGCAAAATCAAGAAACTATGCAGAAGTTGTCAGAGGTCCCTCGAAAGAAGAAGACAGGAAAAATCAAGAGGAAGATTACAGAGACACTGCACCACCTAGAAGATTCAGAAATTAGTATCATCATTAGCCAGTTATAGAAAGACATCAATAAGAAGAAGGATTCATAAGAACAACATTATTCAAAATTTCTTCTACTCCTAGGTATCAAACTATTTTTCTTGGTTCATGTTATTCAAGTTATAATTTTGGGCACAAAGTTGTGGATTGTAGAGCCAATACCAAGAACAAAAGCAATGATGAGGGTTATACAAGAAATAGATATCCAAGAAGATCTTATGAAGCAGAAAATAGAAGCTACAACATATTTGGATCATTAAGTGATGAGGTAGAATGCTACAAGTGCAACAACTTTGGCCATATGGCTAGAGATTGCAGACTCATTGTTCATCCAAGGGAACCAAAGTAGAATATCAACAATCATAAGTAGGAGCCACAAAGGATATGGATAATAAAGCGGGATCAATTCAACATTGAATAATGCAATCTTTCTCTACAGGCTCAACACAAGAAAGACAGGTATGTTGACAGTGGATGTTCAAAGCATATGACAGGTGATAAAGATGGGTTTTTGACATTGAAGAAGGAAAGAGATGGATTGGTTTCATTTGGGAATGACAACTCAGTCAGGATCATTGGAAAGGGCACAATCAATCTCAGAAGTAAGGATGCCACGAAAGAAAAAAAATTATTGGTCGAAGACATGAAACATAATTTGCTAAGTGTAAATCAAATGTGTGATCAAGGACACAGACTTGTGTTTAATTCAAAGAAGTGTGAGATAAGGAAAGCAAAATCAGGAAAGTTGGTAGCTACAACTATAAGGAATCCAAGTAACATATATGTTCTAAATGAAATAGGAAAGGAAATATGTTTCTTAGGAAAGGACAATGAAAGTTGGCTCTGGCACAAAAGCATGGGTCACATAAATTTTGATAATCTTGTCGAAGTCATCAAAAAGGAAGCAGTAAGAGAAATGACCAAGATCTCGAAGCCAGCAAACATTCTATGCAAGCATTGTCTATAGGGACAACAAACCAAGACAAATTTCAAGTCAAAGGAATATTGCACAGCAAAACCATTGGAAATTGTACATATTGATCTGGTTGGACCAACAAGAACAAAAGGATTGAAAGGTGAACAGTGCTTCATGCTACTATTTGATGATTACACAAGAATGACTGCAATTTTATTTCTAAAAAAGAAGTGAGAATCATTTGAAAGCTTCAAGACATACAAAGAGATGGTTGAAACTAAGACAGAGTTGAAAATCGAGTGTTTGAGATCAGACAATGGAGGAGAATTTACATCAAAAGAATTCATGGAATTCTACAGCAAGCATGGGATAAAGAGGAAATTCTCAGTAGCCAAGACACCTCAACAAAATGGAGTTGTTGAAAGGAAGAATAGAACAGTACAGGAAATGGCCAGAACCATGTTAATGGATTCCAAGTTGATAGATGTATTTTGGGTACAAGCGGTGCATACAATAGTTCAAATTCAGAATAGAGGGATGCTTAGAAATAACAGTGATAAGACTCCATACGAACTATGGAAAGGAAGACTAGCAAATGTAAATCACTTTAGATTTTTCGAAAGCAAATACTACATCAAAAGAGAAGATGATAGAATTGGAAAATTTGATTCTCGAGTCGATAAAGGCATATTGGTTGGGTACTCAAGCAAAGGAAAGCATACAAATGTTTCAATCTAAGACTCAACAGAATAGTGGAGAGCATCAATGTGATAGTTGATGAGACAGATGGTCGAAAGATAAAAGAAAGTACCAAAGATTCAATGGAATAGGATCATGAAGAATATTTGAAAGAAGAAGAGGAGCAACTAGAAGAAGAGAAAGAACAACAAGATATTCAAGTACCTCCAAAGACACTCAGCAGACGAGTGCAGAAAAATCATCCATCAAATCATATTATTGGAAATAAAGATGTAGGAGTTGAAACTAGAAGAAGAATTTGTTCACCGAAACAACAACATCTAGTACCATTCTCTACAATTGAGCCAAGCGGTTTTGAAGAAGTCGACAAAGATGAACATTGGATCAAGGCCATGGATGAAGAGTTATATCGGATAGAGAAGAATGACACATGGGAACTGGTTCCTAGACCAAAGAACAATAATGTCATCGGTACAAAGTGGGTCTTTAGGAACAAATTGAACGAGGATGGATAGGTTACCAGGAACAAAGCAAGATTGGTATGAAAAGGATACGCTCAAGTTGAAGGTATATATTTTGAAGAGATGTTTGCCTTAGTTTCCAAGATGGAAGTAATCAGACTAATACTAGCTTGTGAATGCTTCAAGAATATTAAAGTGTATCAGATGGATGCAATGAAATCAACATTCATAAACGAAGATCTAGAAGAAGAAGTCTGCATTGAGTAGCTAGAAGGATTTTGGTTATCAGAAAAGAAAAGTTATGTTTTCATATTGAAGAAGGATTTATATGGTCTCAAACAAGCCCCCAGAGAATGGTATTTGAGACTAGACAAATACTTACAACAACAAGGGTTCAGAAAAGGAAATGTAGAAAACAATCTCTACATAAAGGTGGATCGAGATAGTATATTGATTATTGAATTCTATGTAAATGACATTATCTTCGGAAGTGACGATGACAGGATGAGTCAGAAGTTTTCCAAAGACATGTAGCACGAGTTTGAGATGTATTTGCTTGGTGATTTAACCTTCTTTTTGGGACTACAAATATGTTAGAGAAACAAAGGTATCTTCATCTCTCAGGAAAAGTATATCAAATAAATGTGAATAAGTTTGGAATGACAAATTGCAAATTAGTCAGTACTCCTATGCAGACAAGTTGCAAGTTAAGTAAGGATGATGATTCCAAGTATGTAGATCAGAGACAGTACAAATCAATGATTGGTAGCTTACTTTATGTGACAGCTTCTAGACCGGACATGATGCAGGTAGTTGGACAGATTGCAAGGTTTCAGGAAACACTAAAGGAATCACATGTTTTGGCAGTAAACATGATATTCATATATCTCAAAGTTACATAAGAGTTTGGTTTATGGTATCCAAAAGGGAAGGATTTATCTCTTGTTGCCTACACAAATGCATATTGGGCAGGTTGCATTGATGATAGAAGAAGTAAAAGTGGAGCATCTTTCTACTTGGGTGAGTGCCTGGTATCATTTTTAAGCAAGAAATAGTCAATGGTATCTTTGTCCACAACAGAGGCATAATACATTGTAGCAACGACATGTTGTACTCATGTTCTTTGGATGAAGAAGACTTTGCAGGATATGCAAGTAAAGTATGATGAGCCCATCTCAATACTTGGTGACAACTTCAACGCCATCAGTATTTCAAAGAATCCGGTGATGCACTCTAAGATGAAGCACATTCCAATAAAGTATCACTTCTTATAGGAACAAGCTATAGAGAAGAACATCGAGCTAGAGTATGTCAGGACAAAAGAGAAGATTGCAGATATCTTCACCAAACTGCTTGCAAAGGAACCTTTTGAGTATCTACGACAAAAACTTGGAACATTTTTTTCCCCACAGTGATCCACGCGGAATCAAACTTAACAAGATAAGGGGAGAGAAAAAGAAATCTTGAAGAGTTCAAGTAAAGTATCCTTTTGAATGCTTTTCATATACATCAGAGAGTTACATGAAGAAGCACCATGAAGAGAAAGGTCAATAGAGTTAGCAGAGGCCTATAGATAGGGGGACCATCCCTAAGAGAAAGATTGCCCTTTTCCATTGATTTCAAAGGGGGAGAGATAAAGAACAAGGCATGGAGATGGAGAGAAAGAAGCACGAAAACCGGGGGAGTGATGGTCACATGGGGAGCATGAGGATAAGGCTTGTCATGCCTGAGTGTTTCCATCAATGCCAAAGGGGGGTATTGTTGGAAAGTTGGTTTGGACAGTCGGTTGTCATTGATGTCAACCCTTGAAGAGTGATATTAGATATTGTTGTCAACCCTTGAAGAATTATGGTATCCCCTACAGTGTGGTTTTGGTACTCAAAGTTGAATGAATAATATGGATAGAAAGGACATTGTGAATGCAATAAATACCCTCATAGATGGATAATACTCATCGTGTCATCTTCGGTGATATGTGGAATGCCATGTGGTTCATCACGGTTAAGGAGATATGGCCTTGTAAATTTGGAAGCTTCAAAGAGTGGACAAGAAGCCCCTAGTTTGTTATAAGTCTTGGTAAAAGGGGTAAATTTGTTATAACAAGAAAACCCTAGAAGCCCTAAATTAAGGAGAGGAGTTACCTAGCACAAGTATAGAAGCACCTCAAAGAATCATTCACAAATACACTCACACACACATTCATTAATTGTCTATCTTGTGAACTAGTGATATTTTTCTAAGGTTGTGATGGCATTTTTCTGAGGTAGCAAAGGAAGGTCGAAGGAGAAAGTCTCGGGGTTGCAACAAACCCTAGTTTCTGAGGTATCTACAAATTGCAGGTCAGAAGGGTGCAGATGTACATGGGTTGCAGTGAAGTAAAGTGTGGATATCCACGGGTTGTAGAAGAGAAGGTTGCATATATGTGAAAAGCTATTGAAGGTTTGAGTAGATGTTGGTACCAGGTCCCTAAAGGTATGAAGGAAGTCTATAGGTCAGCATATTATTGTTTCAAGTCAGCTTCAGAGGTATTGGTATGGTTATATACTTGTTTGGATGGTTACTTCTTGTCATGATATGGTGTATGCTTGAGGCATACTTGGTATGGTTGGTTTGGTATTTGGATATGGTATATCTTGGTTGTTTGGCTAAGTGAGAAGCACTCTTATGTTTGGTTCAACATATGGCATGGTTCTTATAGTTCATATCTTTTAGTTGAGTGTACATGGTTGAGGCATATTCATGTTGTATGGTGGCATATGCATGAGGGATATGCATTGGTTCTTTGAGATACTTTATTGATGATATGGTTCAGATATGCATATAGTTGATGATATGGTATATGGCACGGGTTGTACATGGTTGATGCTCTAGTTCATGATTCATTATTCATTGTTGATGTATCTTTTGGTTCATGATTGATGCATGCGATAGTATGTATATTGGTATACACTTGATGCAAGGTATGGTACAGGTTTAGTTGGTTGATGAGTAGATACAGGTTGATGAGACAGTGACAGAGTTGTGATAGTGACAGTGACAGAGTTGTGATAGTGACAAAAACAGTGACAAAGACAGAGTGGCAGTGACAGTGGCAGTGATAGTGGTTGATTTTTGTGATAGCGACAGTTGGTCTACATTTTTATTACTGGGCGGTTTGACGGGGCAAAGATAGGTGGTTGTAGCCACATTTCGGTTGTATCCGAAGAACATAGGGAGTTGTAGCCTCCTTCTGGTTGGAGCTAGAGAATTGGGGAGTTGGAGCTTCCTTCAGGTTGTATCCTGAGAAACTAAGGGGTTGGAGCCTCCTTCCAGTTGCAGCTGGAGAATCATAAGTTGGTTTTTTCAATGAATGTATTTTATATATATATATAAGAAAATCATTCTATGGTTTTCTCCCATTTGGGTTTCCACGTAAATTTTGGTGTACTGTGTATCTATTGTGATGTGATGTTGTTTATGATTATACTATTGATGATATATTGAATGCTAATGATAAATTGTTGAATATTGTTGAAGAATAAACTATGGTTAAAAGTATTGTTACTGCTCATTATTGATTCACCCCCTTCTTAGTAATCCAACAATTGGAAATCATATTGTCTACATGGTCTTGATTTACAATAGCTTTGTGTAAATATATAGCCTTGTATATTGCAGGCTTGAAATAGTTTGATGACAAAAGTATGGAATTTTCCATATACAGCTATAAAACCTTTACAAATATTTGACTTGAGTTCATTCTTCAATCTCGATAAACCTTTCATATGCTTTGTAAGGGCTCCACTTTGCAACCTTTTCTTTGATCTCTTTTTCTCTCCCATACCATCCTTACCTAGGGTGTTTCCATCTAGCCCCTTGTTGATTTGTTGGATTTCCTTGATTCTCTTTGCATGATCATCTCACTTAAATTGTCAAGTCTTGTAAACCAAGTTTGAAGTAGATGGCATAAAACTCCAATTCAACTTGGTTTAGATTATTACCAAACAATATGCAAAATAGATACTATGAGACAATAGTTTAGAGCACTCAACTCTACTTGAAAAACCCTTACCATCCCAAGCAGTTGTGGAAGTTCTCTTCAAGATTGAGATCATTGAACTCCAAGAGGAAAGTTTGAATATGAATATATCATTCATCTTTATCACTCTATGATCCCAGTATGATCCTCCTTTGAGTTTCTATCATTTTTCTTACTTCCCATTAGTCTTCATCTTCCCTCCACATAATTCCCTTGATGCTTTCATTATGGCATCCAATGGCATTGACATTCTTCCAATTGTCCTCATTTTGTAGCCATATAACATATGTTTGGTCTCCTCCATCAATGTGGCCAATGCTCACACTCTTCATCGACCTTGTTTTGTTATGGCTTTAGTGCAGTAGTTCTTTGTAAAATCCACTATTTAATAAGGCTAGTGTGATGTTTTTTTTTATATTTGTCTATTTAAATCCCTCAAGATTCATTCACATTGAAGGTTAATCTCTAGTTCCCTTATTATGCTTAGATATTCATGCTAATACATTTGTAATTATCTTGGAGTCATTCATCGAGGTTGTGGTAAAGTGATTGAGATGAGACTGTGTCAAGATGTTAATGGCTCAAGTTCAAACCATGGTAGGCATAGAGTTTGGATTATGAGTTGGTTGAGTTTGATGGGATTCATATGCAACATTAAGTCAATTAAAAAAATAAAAATAAAAACTTGAGTCTCCCTATATATGTAAGATGTTATTCCTTTCTCAAGGGAAAGTTGTATCCCTCCAATGCATTCACTACCTTTACATAATTGGTTGTATCCCTACCCAGTGAGCAAGCATACACTAAGATAATGTTTTCTACAAGATCTTTTGGTAATCCTCCAACCCTTGTATGACCTATATTTCCTTTCGAGGAGACATTGACGATGAGTTTTTAAAAGAATGTCTAAGGGGTTCCATTCATTCACCCTTCTTAGGATTTTAAGGTTCCTTCATTTTCTGAGAACAAAGTTTATTTTTCCTAGGTTGTGCTTTAATATTTTCTTTTATCTCTATGAAAACTTTGAAGATTCATTCAAGACATTCCATAGTCTTGATTGACCATGAGGTTTCTTCATCCATATTTACACTACTAAAATTTCTCTCTAAAATTCTATGTGTTTGATATTATAAATTGGGTAAGTTATCTCCCAAATCTTATTGATAATTTTGTACTCATAGTTTCGTAAGGCCTTTTCTTGAAGAGTTGTAATATATGCTTCCATACCTTTGGATTTTCTCATTGATATCTCTAAATTATATAAGGAGGTCCTAGTCATTTTACAATCAATGAAGAGGTTCCTACTATTTTTTAAAACAACAATCTGAGTTAAGGAATTAATGCATGTCAACTACTTATCCATAGGCTAGTTATGGATTTTGATAATGAACATTGTGGATTTATGAAGCATCCTAATGTGACGTTGTTTATTTTCTTAGACTACTCAAAATTAGAATTGTAATATTGTAGTTGGATATTATTTGATATGGGAAACAATCTATGTCATCCTTTTACTAAATTGTTTTGACCCTTAGCCTATCATGAACCCTGTCATGACCCCTACCCATGAGTCATGATATGATAACTTTTTCTATAGGTGCCCTTTAACCAACTTGCCCTTAGGTGAGACACAATGTATAATGCATGAAGAATTTCCCTATTGGTTGATTAGACTATATAGATCGTTGAGCTCTTGGGCCACCTTTTAAGCTTAGTTTGATATGATAGGTATATGGAAAAAATGGAGAATCACTTTGTTAAATAAATAATTTTAGATGTAAATATGTAATTATGTGTAGAATGGTTAAGTTGTTTCCATAACATATAACGAGTTTTAATTTCAATTTCTTATTATGGATGACGAAAACTAAATACCCACTTGAATTATCATCTAATAGTGTATCATTCTAAATAATTAGATGCAAATCATTTTGTACTACATAGATTAGAGCCACATCTCTAAAAGTCCTTATCCTTTCCATAAGACAAAAACATACACATAACTAATTCCTCTATAGCACAAAAAGCATCAGGAAGAGTGATATCAACATTGGCCAATAAAGGACTTAGAAGGCATTGGTAAATTAGAAACCAAGCCAAAAAAAGGAGTCCATATGCTTAATTTGTACTTTCTAAAATTCATGTAGTCAAAGTAGCTAAATTGAGAACTTAAATTTAGGTTCAATATATTGTTAAGAGTTTCCCCAATAGAAACCATGTTCACTAACCATGTATACACATTAACTTGTATACATGGTATGCAACAATTCCAAACTATCATACCATTTGATTTTGCATTGTGTGTATAGATTATATATTTTTATCCATTATCATAATATCAAAGTATGAAAAAGCATTAAACTTCCTCTTAAGCTCTTCCAAAGATTATCTAATCCTATATAGGAGTGTTACAAATGTTCCATCACTATAATAAAATCAAAGAATAATGACTAAAATTAAAACATTAATTCAAACAAACCATACATATACTATTCTTTTGCTAAAATTTGCAATGTAAACTTTACTAGGAATATAACTAAGGGCATTAATGACAATGTTCCATCACTATAATAAAATCAAAGAATAATAACCAAAATTAAAACATTAATTCAAACAAACCATACATGTTTTTTGAAATATTATTCGTTTGCCAAAATTCACAATGTAAACTTTACTAGGAATACAACTAAGGGTATTAATGGAATAATTTATGGTGACCAAACTTACATCTCTATTAATGTCCAATAAGACATCTAATGTTAAATCTTTGTTTACAATTATGTTACTAGAAATACAACTAAGGGAATTAATGGCATAATTTATGGTGACCAAACTTACATCTCTATCAACGTCTAATAAGACATCTAATTTTATATCTTTGTTTACAATTATGTCCCTCAATATGTCCAAATAATCAGTTGCATTAACTTTATTATTAGCATCTACATTAATGTGCACTTTTTTAATTGCATTTAATTGGTCATTGCGACATCTAAATTAGTGTACAACATAATATCCAACTTCTACTTTGTTGAAATTTCGGTGTGCTCGTTTAACATCATTGTCACCCAACCATAGGCATTCACATATGCCACTCCCGAGCACACTAACCTTTAGAATAATTCTGGCAAGCCTACTCCAGAATCAACAGATAAACCCTAGTTGCTAACTACAACAATAACTCAAGACAAGTAGAGCTCTCCTTCTCCAAGGGTAGCGCATAAGAGAGAGAGTCTCCATATCCACATAACAAGTACCATACACCACTGCAATAGTTACAGTTGCACTACTCTCTCAGACTTGCATGGGTAAGGCTCACATAGTCTTTTAGACCAATCTACAGATAGCATAACCATAGCCACACAGGCTATATGATCAAACAAATCATGTAGCAAGTATCACCATCATAGTTGTACATTATCCATCATAAGATGTTATGCACTTTCACTGGAGTAGCGTACCATCCTTTGTTGGAGAAGCATACCAACCTACCCTAGGGTAATATACCAGCATGCGTTGGAGTGGCATACCAACATGTGCTAGAGTAACATACTAGCCTGTGTTGGAGTAGCATACCAACCTATGTTGGGATAATATACCAGCCTGCATTGGAGTACCAACCTGCACTGGGGTATCATACTATCATGCGTTGGAGTACCAACATGTGTTGGGGTAGCATACCAACCTGTGTTGGAGTACCAACTTGCGTTGGGGTAGCATACCAGCCTGCGTTGGGGTAGCATACCATCCTTCGTTAGGGTAGCATACCAGCCTGCATTGGAGTACCAACCTACGTTGGGGTAGCATACCAGCCTGCATTGGAGTACCAACCTGCACTGGAGTAGCTCCCACTACTGGGGATCACATCACTTCCCGCTACTGGGGAATACATCAATTCTCACTATTGGAGAAAAAAAATTGGACCACTCCAAGCTTGTCCCTAATAGAGGCTTGGTCAACATATCTGCTACCTGTTTGTCAGTAGAAATATATTGGAGAAAGTGTCTCGTCATATTCTTCTCCCTCTTACTGGGAGAATCCTCTGGACACAAATCAGGCTTTGTACATCTCTAGGCTATTTATCTGCAACTTGCTTGATCTTGTAGATAAACTTGGAAGACACCATTGACTACCCTTCTGGTCTCATAACCAAGGAAAATATATATATCTCGTTCCTTCTGACTCGCTTCCTCCTCGGTCATTGTAGCAAAGTCTACTGAAGCAAGGGAATATTCCTATAAGATTTCATGTCTCCTCGAAGCCTCTGAAGTTTATATCTAGCCTTCTCAACCCATGGTACCTATCTGTTAGTCTGGAAAGTCGTCTCTCTCTTCCATATAAATCCGAAAGTCTATGTGTTAAGAACCAAACATCAAGATAGCATAGAAAAACCTCAGGAAAAGTACTCAACGCCTTGAAAAAGAGATAATTTCAGATAATAAGCCTCTT
>JZKD02S1674202.1:553431-572943 GCA_000966675.3 Picea glauca | reverse complement strand
ATTACTAATCTAAATTACAACTAATGGCCTAAAGCCGACATAAATAAAATAACATTACTAATCTAATATGCCCCAATTAAGTGGTAATGAGCCAATATTAGGGCTTAACACTATGAGTCTCTATTCCCCCTTTGAATCTTGACTCCCTCTGAGTCTATATAATCTTCGGAGCCATTTGCTCCCTCTGTGTGTGATGATTTCCTTTGAAGTCTCATGTGCATGGTCCAGGGGAGGTTGCTCCTCCCTGCTGGATCGTGAGGGTTGACTCCCTCTGAACTCTAGCTCATTTTGAGGTGGTACTCGGTGGGGTTGCCTGCCTCACCGTCGGTGGAGCCTTCTTCTCCTCATGATATGGCTCATCAATGTTGCATCCTGCAAAGTTTCACGGGACCACACTAGTCTCCCATTGGTTACTGCAACGATTTTGGGTAGGCCCTTCTAGCTCTACTAACTCTTCCTGATGACTTGAGGAGTGATCAAATGCACTAAAGGGATTTGTTCGATCATCTTTGGATCCTTCTGCTCTTTACAATCAATCTACATATGAGATATTATGTATCTCGCAAAAATACCTTTCTTTGTATTCTTCTTCTTTAGTACATGGATGTATACGATCGTGTATACAACTTCTTATCTTGATAGTCTACTCCATGTCTCAAACTAGAGACCATATAACATGTTGTCTCCTACAACCGTCACTATAGCTTCCCTCAAATTTATCACCTGTCACCTTCCCAGAACAAGGACAACAAAGGGAAAAAAAAATAGACAAGAATAATACAAATAAGAATGAGAACAGTAATCACAGTAGCTCCTTCTCAGAGCTATTGTTTGTGACATGCCTAAATAAGAACCAAAATAAAAATACAATAATAAGAAATAGGAACAACTCTCTTCTAGTGTTATGATCAATCATTCCTCCATGGTAACTTCCATGGAATTTATAAAATAACCTACCTGAGACAAGAGCAACAAGAGAAAAACGTATAACAACATTTTCATAAGAACATATCTATGTCAACAAGAATAAAATACAATCTCGTGGTAATCATCATATTATTACAAAGGTGACCTTCCTTGAAGCAAAACAAGAAGTATCTCCTAGAGGAGCTGTTATTTCATCTTGCGACCAAGTACAATAAGCATTTATATCAATAGTACTCACATGTTACCAAGTATTCATTGTATCTAGCAGTAATAGAACCTTTCAAGGATTGTTGTCACAACTAGTAATATAGCAATTATCAAACTTAATATGTGCAAATTGGAAACTTATTAATTTAATCAATCAAACCTAGAACCTGGACTCTTATCTTCAAGAACGAGTGGTGTTGATTTTCTTATGAGTCTCCTTTACTCAAGATGATAATTATTCTCTTCAACCTATCCCTTGTACTTAAGACAATATGTTTTCTTAACAGAAATCTGAGTTAGAGAATATAATGCAAATAAACTCTAAAATCTCAACCTTAATCAATCTAATACTTTGACTAGAGTCAGCTTATAACTTTAACTTTGAACATAGGTTATTATAACTTCAATAGATCAAAATAAAACTAGATGTTCATAAGATTACAATAATTCCATAACTACTAGAGGCATGTGAAAACAATCAAACCTGGAGTGTGTTGTTCCTCTGAATGTGTTGGATATGAGATCCCTCTGGATCTATGATTGTAACAGATCCCTTCTCCTGCAATCACACTCAAAATAGTGATACAGTTTAAATATATATAAGTACATACCTCTGGCAACATCGGCAGGTAGTGGCACCATCCGGCAGCAGCGACAAGCAATGACGAACCTTAAAACTTCAAAGGTGCTCCAACTTGTAATCTAAAAGTAGTTGAATATGTGATAGGGTAATATGCACTCGAACAACCAAAAATTAGTCCCAACACTTCACGAAAACTTTCACTGCAACTGGTACTACAACTGGTGCTAGAATTGCAATTGGTGTTGCAATTGGCACTGCAATTGATGTTGCAAATGGCACTGTAACTGGTGTTGCAACTGGCACTGTAACTCATGCTGCATTTGGCACTGCAGCTGGTGTTGTAATTGGCATGAAGGAACTAAAATGAAGGAACTGGCACTCTAGACCTGGGGTTTTATGAGGAAACCCTAATTCCTCAACTTCAGAAATTTGCAGATTTAATCCGAGGAAGAGATGCACCCTACTTAGGAAACCTTGTTAGTGATTTCAGTAAGTGCTCAATGAGCTTGACATGGGGGAAACTAAGGATCTTCCTTCCAACGGCTAAACTGTTATGAAGGAAACCAACTCTAATACCATGTTGAAATTTTGGTATGCTCATTTAACCATAGATAATGTCACATCATTGTCACCCAACCATAGGCATTCACATATGCCACCCTCGAGCACACTAACCTTTAGAATAATTCAGGCAAGCCTACTCGAGAACTAACAGATAAACCCTAGCTACTAACTGCATCAACAACTTAGGACAAGTAGAGCGCTCCTTCTCCAAGGGTAGCGCACAAGAGAGAGAGTCTCCATATCCATAGAACAAGTACCATACATAACTGCAGTAGTTGCAACTGCACTTCTCTCTCATACTTGCGCCATACTTAGCAAGAATATTACCAAGAGTATCACCAAGAATTTCACAAAGAGAATCACTAAGAATGTCACCAAGAGAATCACCAAGAGAGAGACCAAGACCAAGAGATGACCATGCGCCCTTATTCCTCCTTGCAGGTGCAGTTGCAGCTATAACTGCAGCTCTCCACAAGACTTGTGCTCTGACTGGGTGTACAAATGAGTTAAAATGTCCTCTATTTATATTAATTTGTCCAGTGACTTTTCTGGTTGGGCCGACTTGACTTTTTGGTAATTATATTTTTTGTTTATCTTTTTTATGTGGAGCCGACTTTTATTTCTAGAAGATAATATTCTAATATTATTTATTCTGCTAGGCCGACTTGTCTTCTAAGGTTTCCACACATCTGTTTAATGGTTCACTTGCTTCCAGAATATTCTATTCTAAGTCATAGGTTACACGTGGAGGTTAATACCTTCCGTAGCTACCAAAACATCAACACACTTAACATCCATTTTGGCATTTGTATTTATATCCACACTTTTGGCAACAATATTCGATCATGATAATGCCTAGGTTAATGTTCATTTTAGCATTTGCAATAGTGACCTCACGTGCATTTGAGGTAATGTTCTCCTAATTTAGTTTCTATGATAACATCTTATGGGTGGTGTCAATTACATCCATACAATTAGTATCCAAAATTAGATCTCAATCACATCCATGTTAATATTTAATATTTGCTTTAGTTACATCCATGTTAATATCCAATGTTTGGTCTCAATTATGATCATGTTAAAGTTTGATGTTTGTTCTCAATTATGATCAATATATGTTGTATTATGAAGTTGTTCAGTGATACTGCGTTTTTTTTATACGTAATTAGATATCCACCTAGATTTTAAGCAAGGGAGAGATATTCATTATGACTCATAAAAAACGAACTTGTCACAAATAGGATTTGAATCCAAATGGAAATGATAATAATTCTTCCTCTCAACTAATTAAACTAGACAATTAATTCATTGATACTATCTTTACCTCCAACTTGATTTCCAATTTCCATTTTTTAGTTATTTAATGATATTAATTAAAATTATAAATGTGATCACAATTACATCCACATAAATAATTAAAAAATAAAAATAAAAATCCTTATCTTTCATATATTTATGTTGAATTTTAGATAATTTTACTTTGTAAATTATTGATTTTTAATGATAATCCGAATATGTGTTCGTGTGTGCAAATAAATTATTAATCCAATTACACTATGGCAATTGAGGAATCATCTACTCCCATACATTAATCTAGTTTTAATTTTAAATAATTTTACTTTATTGATTATTCATTTGTATTTATATATTTATGGTTGGAATGTGTAAGCATTAATTATATAAAGCAATGATACTAAAATCTAAATGATAATAATAATAATAAATATTGATGTTAATTAATTAATTAAAATTATTAATAATAATTTATATAATATTAATTATATAAAGTAATGATATTATTAATAATAAATATTGATGTTAATAAATTCTACTTTCATAAAATAAAAATAAAACTATAATTCAACATTCTTTTATAATAAAGGAAATACTCATTTTATAAGGTTATCCATATTAAATCATTCCTCTTCACCATCCTCGTCAACATGCAATGGTGAGGATCATTCGACCCAATAACACTCCGTCCATGTACACGATCTTTAGTGGTATTTTTCATAATAATTAATTATAAATGTTAATTGAGTCACAAAAACTAAATGTTAACATACATGGAAATTGTTAAACATATTATAATGTCAACGAAAATAACATTTCAATTTCATATATCCATGTCCCACTCATGCACAAGCATAGTTTTAATCCAAGCACTAAATTTATAGCATTCATCAATGATAGTTTTGGATTAAAGGTTTAATTGTTTGGGTTTAAGGTTAGTGATTTGTGATTAAAGGTGGGGACTAAAAGTTTAAGGGTCAAGTATTATGGTTTAAGGATTATTGTTAATTCTTAAATGTTTATGTTTGTCTCCTAATAATTATTATTAGGAAATATGTATTTTGTGGGTATTGTTGTGGAGGTTTTAGTGTTAATGCATGGGTTAAAATTTTCAAAATAATGTCTGTTAAAATCTCTACTATTGAAAATTAAGGTTTTGTGGATGTTTTAATTGTAGATTTTAATCTTGTATATTAAATTACTACAAATTGATTTTTCATAAAAATAGAAAAGATACAACGATGCACACACACATTACATAGAGATTTTACCCTCGAAATTCAAACTAAGAAAACCAACAACTGTCTTCATCTTGTGACATCCAAAACCCCTAATCCATTGACCTGGATTAGTTAACAACCCTAATTTCTTAACTATAATTAGAAAACCATGTGCTGAAAAAATACTAAAAACAAACGCAAAACGCCCAAAAGAAAAATCGGGGGCGCTACCCCCAAACCCCCGTGCAAGGGGGCTCCCGCCCAGCGCAAAACGGACACTAGTTTTGTTCATGCAAAGAATATAACACATACTGAACATTCTCCCACTTGTTGTTTTCTTTGCATACAAGGGGTTACAGGGTTACAAAGTCAACAATCCAGGGCATCAATGCCCATAGATCCCCTACATCAAGAGAACTTCTCAGTGCTCACAAATTTTGTGAATGAATCTGCAACACTCTTCAAAGTGTCCACCTTCATCAGCAACACCTTCTTTTATGCAACCATGTCTCTCACAAAGTGATACTGAACATCAATATGCTTTGTCTTTGAATGATAAGCCAAGTTTTTCGCCAGGAAGATTTCACTGTGACTATCACAATCTATCCTTACAGCTTGTTGTACCAACCCAATACCTGAACACAATCTTTGTAACCATATTGTTTCCTTGCTTGCATGAGTGGTTGCTATGTTTTCAACTTTTGTAGTTGAAAGTGCCACTGCAGACTGTCTTTTGCTCATCCAACTAATTGCTCCTCTAAATAGGCTAAACACATACCCACTTGTAGATCTTTTGTGATCTAGATCTCCAGCCTAGTCTGCATCAACAAACCCATAAATTTCCAACACTCTATCAAATCCTGGTCTTCCTTGGTAGCACAATCCATAACTAGTAATGCCACACAAATACATGAAAACCCTCTTTACTGTTGTCCAATGCTCCTTCTCTAGTTTTGACATATACCTGCTCAAAACTCTCATTGCATGTGCAATGTTTGGTCTAGTATAGACTATTGCATACATCAAACTCCCAACCGCACTAGCATACAAAACATGAGACATGTCTTCTTTCTCTTCCTGTGTCCCAGGACACTTATCCGCGGATAACTTTACACCTACAGGAATAGGAACCCTAGTCAGTTTACATTCCTGCATATTAAACCTCTGCAATATTGTCTCGACGTATTTCCTATGATTTAACTAGAATTTCATGTTTGTTCGATCTCTTTTAATTTACATGCCCAAAATGAAATTTGCAGCACCAAGATCCTTCATGTCAAATTTCGAGGATAACTGAGTTTTCGCATCCTTGATAATCTCCTTTTCATTTCCTATCAACAACATATCATCCTCATACAAGACCAAATAAATAAGATGATCACTGATTAATTTGAAATATACATAGTGATCCTCTTTGATCCTTGTAAAGCCAAGTCCCAACATATAAGTATAAAAAAATTTATACCACATCCTTGGTGATTGTTTTAACCCATACAAGGACTTTTTCAGCTTGCATACCAACTCCTTCTTTCCTTTCGCAACAAAGCCTTCTAGTTGCTTCATGTAGATTTATTCCCTCAAATGCCTATGTAGGAATGATGTCTTCACATCCATCTATTATACTTCAAAATCAAAAGAAACAACAACAGATAAAATACTAATTGAAGTTAATTTGGCAACACGAGAAAAAAATTCACCAAAGTCAATTCCCTCTACCTGGGAATAACATTTTTCTACTAATCGAGCTTTGTATTTCTACACTTTGCCTTTTGCATTCAACTTATTCTTAAACACCCATTTGTTGCCAATATAATTTCTTCTAGTTGGCAACTCCACCAGATCCCAAGCCTCATTCTTGTCCAAGGCTACCTTTTCTTCCACTGTGGCCTTTTTCCATAGTTTTGCATCCTCTAAATCCACTGCCTCCCTAAAAATTCTAGTATCATCATCAGTAATAGACAAAGAAAAATTTGAACGGAAATCGGGTGGAGTATACCTTTATGGTTGCCTTCTTTCCTGACCCAATCTCCTCAATACTAGAGTATGAGGCTCTTCTTCTTATTATTCATGTTATTTTGTAGAGTATGATTCATTATTCTTCAATTCAAGTTCTATTTTATCTGGTTCTTCCTCCTTTGGTAGGACTTCATGTTTGACAACATCTTTGATTTCTCTAAATACCACATCTCGACTATACACTACCTTTTTAGCTTATGGGTTTCAAAGATTATAACCTTTCAGACCATTTTTATACCCAATAAAGATACATGTTTCAACCTTGTTATGTAGCTTATTCATGTTTTCCTTTGGAACGTGAACATGTGCATCACAACGAAATACCTTGAAATACATTACACAAAGATTTTACCCTGGAAACCCAAACCAGGAAATCCAACAATTGTCTTCATCCTGCGACATCCAAAACCCCTAATCCATTGACCTGGATTAGTCAAAAACTCTAATTCCTTAACCATAATTATAAAACCATCTGCAAAAACTATGTGCTGAAAAAATGCTAAAAACGAACGCAAAACGCCCGAAAAAAAAATCGAGGGCGTTGCCCCTGAATCCTCGTGCAAGGGGGCTCTCGCCCAGTGCAACACATACACTAGTTTTGTTCATGCAAAGAATATAACACATACCAAAAATTCTCCCACTTTTTGTTTTCTTTGCATATAAGGGGTTACACAGTTACAAAGTCAACAATCCAGGGCATCAATGCCCGTAGATCCTCTACACCAAGAGAACTTCTCAGTGCTCACGGATTTTTTTAATGAATCTGCAAAATTCTTCCAAGTGTCCACCTTCATCAGCAACACCTTATTTTCTTCAACCATGTCTCTCACAAAGTGATATTGAACATCAATATGCTTTGTCTTTGAATGAGAAGCCAAGTTTTTCACCAAGAAGATTTCACTGTGAATGTCACAATCTATCCTTACAACTTGTTGTACCAACCCAATACCTAAACACAATCTCTGTAACCATATTGCTTCCTTGCTTGCATGAGTGGTTGCTATGTTTTCAACTTTTTTAGTTGAGAATTCCACTACAAACTGTCTTTTTCTCATCCAACTGATTGATCCTCTAAACAGGTTAAACACATACCCACTTGTAGATATTTTGAGATCTAGATCTCCAACATAGTCTACATCAACAAACCCATGAATTTCCAACACTCTATCTAATCTTGGTCTTCCTTGGTAGCACAATCCATAACTAGTAATGCCACACAGATACTTGAAAACCCTATTTATTGTTGTCCAATGCTCCTTCCCTAGTTTTGACATATACCTGCTCAAAACTCTCACTACATGTGCAATGTCTGGTCTAGTATAGACTATTGCATACATCAAACTCTCAACCACACCAGCATACAGAATAAAGGACATGTCTTCTTCATCTTCCTGTGTCTCAGGACACTTATCCGCAGATAACTTTACACCTACAGGAATAGGAACCCTAATCGGTTTACATTCCAGCATATTAAACCTCTGCAATATTGTCTTGACATATTTCCTATGATTTAACTAGAATTTCATGTTTTGTCAATCTCTTTTAATTTCCATGCCCAAAATGAAATTTGCAGAACCAAGATCCTTCATGTCAAAATTAGAGAATAACTAAGTTTTCACATCCTCGATAATCTCCTTGTCATTTCCTATCAACGACATATCATCCACATACAATACCAAATAAATAAGATGATCACTGATTAATTTGAAATATACACAGTGATTCGCTTTGCTCCTTGTAAAGCCAAGTTCCAACATATAAGTAAAAAAAAATTATACCACATCCTTGGTGATTGTTTTAACCCATACAGGGATTTTTTCAGCTTGCATACCAACTCCTTTCCTTTCCTAACAAAGCCTTCTAGTTGCTTCATGTAGATTTCTTCTTCCAAATCCCTATGTAGGAATGATGTCTTCACATCCATGTATTATACTTCAAAATCAAAAGCAACAACAACAGATAAAATACTAATTGAATTTAACTTGGCAACGCGAGAAAAAATTCACCAAAGCCAATTCCCTCTACCTGTGATCCAAAATCGAGTCCAGGAGCTTGATGGGTGTCAGAAAGGCCTAAAAATCAAAGTTATCAGAATGACTTCAAAACGGACATGTGCATAGGCCTTGTCGATACAAACCCAACGCAACTTGAACGGGCTCAATCGGATGTCGTATGCTCCAGATATGGCGATCTGTTCATTTTGCCAAATAGGCAAAAAAATGATGAATGTATAGTCCGTACAGTGCCATGTGGCAGCTGACTGTACATGTTGTACATTCGTACAACTGACATGGCAGGCATAGTTGGCAATGATGTGGCAAGGTCCATACAGTTGATCGTACAGTGACTGGGCGTACGGACTGACACGTGGCAGGGTGACTGGGCGTATGGATGGTTGACTTGGACGTACAGGTGGACCAATCAAGAAGTGACATGTGTCACCACTACAAGGGTGACACATGGCACATCAGTATGGTGACATGTGGCACATATGTACTGCTTACATGGCAGTGACTGGGTTGACAGCTCAGCATACAAGTGGACCATTGGGCAGTTGACATGTGGCAATTAGATGACATATGGAACGGTGCCACGTGGCCCAGACGTGGGATGCCACATGGCACCCAGGTATTGGTTGTTGGTTTTATTGTAAAAATGTATGGAGCATGGTGGGTTTGAAACCGTGACCTCGCGTATGGGGGAATGTCTTGAGTGTAGGACGGGCTACAAGCCCACCTACATTATGGGTCTTAACGATAAGGGCTTGACTTATATTTAAAGTTACATTGTTGTATATACAGGTGGAGGTAAGGGTTGGGGCCTAGCACCATCCCCTGGTCACAACACTCTGCATAAAACCACATGTCTACGTCATTGCGCGCAGTTAACTTGCCAGCCCATGGTTCAAACAGTTAGCATATGACCCGGGGTTTCGGATAGCGCGGAATATTTGTTGGGTTTAGCCCTGATCCGTTGAGCTAGCCCACCGACCAGGGGGCTAAAACCATGGGCTATTCGTTGGGGGTTTAACAGCCAAAAGCGCGTGGAGCCTTAAGATTTGGAGATATGGCAGGTAGTGTGACTAGGGGTCAAGAGGTAAGGGTCCAACACGCTAGGAGATTAGCGTATTGCCACATGGAAAGTACCCATATGACCAGGAAAGGGGTTGCACCCCAATATATTTGCAAAGTGGTTTTTAAAACTTTAATATAGTGATTTTATATTGATTTTGCAGTAGTTTTGGAGATATTTTGGTCATTATTGGGAGATATTGGGCCCTTTTTGAGGCCAGATCTTGGGGGGCAGTTGGGAGATGGTTACCAACTTTAGATCTATATAAATTAGGCCTTCTTGAGGCCATGGGAGGACATTCAGAGCATGTTTATGCTGAATAAATCCAAAGCCATTTTTATGCAGGAAAGTTGTTGAGGAGCACACCTTTGCGGGTCATTTCTGACAGCTCCGGTCATCCGATTTTAGTGTCATTTCTTTTGTTGGGTTCTAGAGATCTGGTAGAACAAGACCAAATCAGTTTTGTAACCTTTTGGCACCATTGTGATTCCATTTTAAATCTTTTTACAGAAATAAGAAATCCTCACCCACTGAGACAAAGGCCCGGAGATGTAGGCGAGATTGTCGAACTCCATTAGCACATTGGTGTTTATGGTTTGTTGTTGTTTATGCTTTATTTCAGATCTGCATATGTGTATATGGTTGTTATGATTTCTCATAATTTATTCCTCTTTCATTTAGCTTCCTAATTGGTTAATTAACACATGCATAATAACTCAACCATTGTCGTATAAAAGATCTTTTCGGATCAAGTGGTATCAGAGCTAGCCAATGTTTGGATTTGAGTTTTGCATGTTAACCAGGGAAAAGCTACATCGTGGTGAAGGTGAGCTTTTTGAAGAGAATTCATTGATTGTATTGAGAAAAATAACTTCTCAAAGCGAGAAGATGGCATTGGAAGAGGGACTTTCTCAGGATGAGAAAGAGTTTTGAAAAACTTTATTTTCCATGTCGGAGATGATGAAGGTTTTGTATGAGGATTACTTGGAAGGAAAGAGACCAGACCTTGGTGAATATTCAAAGGGAAAAGGTGAAGAAGGAGAGGATCCTCCTCAAATTCCTCCTTCACCTCCATCTTCACCTCCTTCTTCTCCTTCTTCTCCTTCTTCTTCAAGTTCAAGTTCTAAATCCAATGCAAAGAAACATGTCCATAAACATAAGAATGAAATGCTTTTATTAAAACTTGATGTTAAATTTGAATTACCCATATATGATGGTGAAGTTAATGCAGAGAGACTTGAAAATTGGGTTAAACAGATGGAGGTTCATTGCAATGTGCAACAGATCAAGGGAGAGGCCACTCAAATCAAGTTGGCATCATTGAGACTTGCAGGCACAACACTCATCTTGTGGCAAAGCAAGTTGCAAAATGGCACGCAACAAGTGGGTAATGTATTCCCACCATGGAAAAGTTTCAATTCCACACTTAGAAAGAAATTATATCCTTTGGGTTATAAAGAGAAAGCGTTAAGCAAGCTTTAAAACTAAGAAAAGAACAAACAGTGCAAGAATACACAGATGGATTTCGTAAAATGGCATTGATGTTAGATATTCCTTTACATACCCAAGAAACTCTTACGAAGTATATAGGAGGTTTACCTGCACATATTCGAAATATTGTATTCATGTTTGGAGCAACTAATATTCATGAGGTTTATGTTCAAGTGACATACATTGAAGCAGGGAAAGCAGGTGTTGGTGTATCAGGGGAATCATCTTCAAGGAAAGAGGACAAAAGGAAGTTGCATGGCAAGAAGTCAAATTCAGTGGCGAGAAAAAAAAAAAAAAAAAGAGGACCTCTTGCAAGCATTGCAAGAAAGAGGGGCATGATGAGGACCGTTGTTGGCAATTGCATCCTGAGAAGAGACCAAAGTGGTTCAAGGAAAAGAAAGGGAGGCAAACAGTTGCAGCGACAACACAACCCACAGACTTGGGATTGGATTCAAGTGATGAATCTAAGGTCTCATTGGTTGGTATGACAGGTAAAATTGGTGAAGGATTTGATTGTAGAAGTAACTTGTTTCACATAAGGGTCATCATGAGGCACACTAAGGTTGACACATTGATAGATAGTGGATCCAAATCTAACTTAGTTTCAGAGGAATTGGTTAAGCAATTGGGGTTAAAAACACAGATGCATCATAAGCCCTACAGACTTAAATGGATAAGCAATAATCATCAAATGCACATAACCAAGCAGTGCACATTGAAATTTGCAATTTCATCTAAGTATGTGGACGAGGTAACATGTGATGTGGTGCCAATAAGTGAATGTGGAATGGTCTTAGGAAGTCCATACTTGTATGATCGTAAAGAAATATTCTACAAGGCAAAGAATCAATATCATTTAACCAAAGCAGGTCAAGAATATGTGGTTCATGCTCATCATTTAAAGGCAAATAAAAATCTTCAAACAATGGAACAATTAAGAAAGGCAGCTCAAGCAAGAAACACACCTATAATTGTTTCAAATCAAGTAATAGATCTTAAGTAAGAACGTGAGATGATTGTAGAATGGAAAATCAATCATAGTTTGCTTCAAGATAAGCTAATGTTGTGCAAATATTACAAACATATAAGTTCATTTGCAGTCATATTTTTTATGCTATCATTAATAATGGTGTCTACATGAATGATATTGGCTTCAATAAGATGTGACAGGGTACAAATGGCTAGCAATATGTTGTCAATTATCATGATTGTTTTACAGTTGATCTTGATGAAAAAGGTGCATAGGACAGAGTTCAGAGACAGGGAACAAGTTGGGTGGCCTATCCCAAGATTGATGATTGGTCAGTAACCTTTTGGGGACCAAAAGGTCCTTTAGTGTGGAGGTGTGATCCAGAATCGGATCCAGGAGCTTGATGGGGCTCAGAAAGGCCTAAAAATCAAAGTTATCATAATGGCTTCAAAACGGACGTGTGCGTAGGCCTTATCGATACGAACCCAATGCAACTTGAACAGGCTCAAACAGACATCGTATGCTCTAGATATGGTGATCTGTTCATTTTGCCAAACAATCAAAAAAATGATGACTGTACAGTCCGTACAGTGCCACGTGGAAACTGAATGTATAGGTCGTACAGTCGTACAGTTGATGTGGCAAGCACAGTTGGCAATGACATGGCAGGGTCCGTATAGCTGACCATACAATGACTGGGCATATAGACTGACATGTGGCAGGGTGACTGGGCGTACAGACGATTGATGTGGATGTACAGGTGGACCAATCAGGAAGTGACACGTGTCACCACTGCAAGGGTAACACATGGCACTTCCATACAGGGACATGTGGAACATCTATACTGCCTACGTGGAAGGTACAGTGGCAGTGATCGGGTTGACATCTCAGCAGACAAGTGGACCATTGGGTAGTTGACACATGGCAATTAGTTGGCATATGGAATGGTGCCATGTGGCCCAGACGTGGGCTGCCACGCGGCACCCAGGTATTGGTTGTTGGTTTTATTGTAAGAATATATGGATCACGGTGGGTTTGAACCCGTGACCTCGCATATGGGGGAATGTCTTGGGTGTAGGTCGGGCTAACAGCCCGCCTATCTTATGGGTCTTAACTAATAAGGGCTTGACTTATATTTAAAGTTGCATTGTTGTATATACGGGCAGAGGAAAGGGTTGGGGCCTGGCCCCAACCCCTAGTCACGACACTCCACATATAACCACATGTCTACGTTGTTGCGCGCAGTTAACTTTCCATCCCACGATTCAAACAGTTAGCATATGACCTGGGGTTTTGGATTCAAAATGGATGTGTACGTAGGCCTCATTGATACGAACCCAACGCAACTTGAACAGGCTCAAACGGACGTTGTATGCTCCAGATATGGCGATCTGTTCATTTTTCCAAACAGGCAAAAAAATGATGTTCGTACAGTTCGTACAGTGCCACGTGGAAAAATGTATAGGTCGTAGGGTCGTACAACTGACGTGGCAGGCATAGTTGGCGATGACATGGTAGGGTCTGTACAACTGACCGTACAGTGACTGGGCGTATGGACTGACACGTGGCAGGGTGATTGGGTGTACGGACGGTTGATGTGGACGTACAGGTGGACCAATCAGGAAGTGACATGTGTCACCACTACAAGGGTGACACATGGCACGTCCATACGATGACACATGGCACATCTATATTGCCTACGTGGCAGGTACAGTGGCAGTGACTAGGTTGACAGCTCAGCAGACAAGTGGACCATTGGGCAGTTGACATGTGGAAAATAGTTGTCATATGGAATGGTGCCACGTGGCCCAGACGTGGGCTGGCATGTGGCATCCAGGTATTGGTTGTTGGTTTTATTGTAAAAATGTATGGAGCGCAGTGGATTTGAACCCGCGACCTCACGTACAGGGGAATGTCTTGGGCGTAGGTCGAGCTACCAGCTCGCCTACCTTATGGGTCTTAACTAATAAGGGCTTGACTTATATTTAAAGTTGCATTGTTGTATATACGGGCGAAGGTAACGACACTCCACATATAACAACATGTCTACATCGTTGCACATGGTTTAACTTGCCATCCCATGGTTCAAATGGTTATCATATGACCAAGGGTTTCGGACTGCACAGGATATTTTCTGGGTTTAGCCCCAGTCGGTCGGGCTAGCCCGCCAACCAAGGGGATAAAACCATGAGCTATTCGTTGGGGGTTTAATAGCCAAAAGTGCGTGGAGCCTTAAGATTTGGACATATGGCAGGTAGTGTGACCAGGGGCCAATGCGCTAGGAGATTAGCGCCTGGCCACATGGAAAGTACCCATACGACCAAGGGCCAGCAGAAAAGGGGTTGTGCCCCAATTTATTTGCAAAGTGGTTTTTAAAACTTTAAGATAGTGATTTTATATTGATTTTGCAGCAGTTTTGGAGATATTTTGGTCATTATTGGGAGATATTGGGCCCTTTTTGAGGCCAAATCTTGGGGGGGAAGTTGGGAGATGGTTACCAACTTCAAATATATATAAACTAGGCATTCTTGAGGCCATGGGAGGGAATTCAGAGTAGGTTTATGCTGAAGATTTTCCAAGCCAAAGCCATTTTTATGCAGGGAAGTTGTTGAGGAGCGCACCTTTGCGAGCCATTTTTGGGAGCTCCGGTCATCCGATTTCAGTGTTGTTTCTTTTGTTGGGTTCTAGAGATCCGGTAGAACAAGACAAGATCAGTTTTGTAACCTTTTGGCACTGCTATGATGTCATTTTAAATCTTTGAACAGAAATAAGAAAGCCTCACCCACTGAGATAAAGGCCTGAAGACGTAGGCGAGATTGTCGAACTCCGTTATCACATTGATGTTTATGGTTTGTTGTTGTTTATGATTTATTTAAGATATGCATATGTGTATATGGTTGTTATGATTTATCCCTACCTTATAGGTCTTAACCGATAAGGGATTGACTTATATTTAAAGTTTCATTGTTGTATATATGGGCGAAGGTAAGAGTTAGGGCCTAGCCCCAGCCCCTGGTCACAACACTCTGCATATAACCATGTGTCTACGTCGTTGCGCGAGGTTGCGGTTCAAACCCACCACGCTCCATATATTTTTACAATAAAACCAACATCCAATACCTGGGTGCCACATGGCAGCCCACGTTTAGGCCACATGGCACCATTCCATATGCCAGCTAATTTCTACGTGTCAATTTCCCAATGGTCCACTTATTTGTTGAGTTGTCAACCTATTCACTGCCACTATACCTGCCACATACTTGCCATGTAGGTAGTATGGATATGTCATGTGTCATTGTACGGACATGCCATGTGTCACCCTTGCAGTGGTGACATGTGTCAATTTTTTATTGGTCCACCTGTACGTCCACGTCAACCATCTGTACGCCCAATCACCCTGCCACATGTTAGTTCGTACACCCAGTCATTGTACGGTTAGATGTACAGAACCTACCACATCATCGCTAATTGTGCCTGCCACGTCAGTTGTACGGCCTGTACATTCAGCTTCCACGTGGCACTGTACGGACTGTACAGTCATCATTTTTTTGCTTATTTGGAAAAATGAATAGATCACCATATATGGAGGATACGACGTTTGTTTGATCATGTTCAAGTTGCATTGGGTTCGTATCGACGAGGCCTAAGCACACATCTGTTTTGAATCCATTCTGAGAACTTTGATTTTTAGGCTTTTCAGAGCCCCATCAAGCTCCTGGATCTGATTCTAGATCAACCTGGGAATAACCTTTTTCTACTAATCGAGATTTGTATTTCTACGCTTTTCCTTCTGCATTCAACTTCTTCTTAAACACCCATTTTTTGTCAATAGGCTTTCTTCCAGTTGGCAACTCCACCAGATCCCAAGCCTCATTCTTGGCCAAGGCTACCATTTCTTCCACCATGGCCTTTTTCCAGAGTTTTTCATCATTTGAATCCACTACCTCCCTAACAATTCTAGGATCATCATCAGTAATAGAAAAATAAAAATTTGAATGGAAATCAGGCGGAGTATACCTTTCTAGTTGCCTTCTTTCTCGACCCGATCTCCTCAATACTAGAGTATGAGGCTCTTATTATTATTATTCATGTTCTTTTGTAGAGTATGATTCATTATTATTCAATTCAAGTTATATTTTATCTAGTTCTTCCTCCTTTGGTAGGACTTCATGTTTGACAACATCTTTGATTTCTCTAAATACCACATCTCAACTATACACTACCTTTTTAACTTCTGGGTTCCAAAAATTATAACCTTTCAGACCATTTTTATACCCAATAAAGATACACTTTTATGCCTTGTTATATAGCTTACTCTTGTTTTCATTTGGAACATGAACATAGGAATCACAGCGAAATACCTTGAGATATGTGAGAGAGGGTTTAACTACAAGGAGAACACCTTTTTGTGGAGGTTTTTACGGAAACTCATTGAAAAATTCTTCTCTTAGTTGTTTATAGTGGAGGTTGTTAGCGGAGGCGAGTGGTAGGAGGTTTTTGTGGAGGCTTTTTTTTCAGTGCGCCTTTATGGTACAAACACACCGGTGTGCACCTAAAACATATTGCATTAGGACTTAAATGTTCAAACGCACTGTCACTTCTCATAGCAGAGGTGGGCGGTTGTAAGTTTTTGCGGAGGTTTTATCTTGGTGCACCTTTAAGGTATATAGGCATTGATAAGTTCATGAGAAATACAGAACCGATGCATCCATGTTCGAGTAGCACCGCCATAATTTATAATAAAATTACATTTATCGAATAAACTGCACTAGTTTCATTGAATAATACGCACCGAGACGTTCATGAACAATATAGCACTGACACGTCCATGTTTCAACAACACCTCCATACTTTATAATAAAATTACATACACCAAATAAATCACATCGGTGATATTGAATGGTACACCCCAGTGCGTCCTTCTATAGAAAGGCGCACCAAGGTATGGTAAATAAAAAAATTACCAAACTGATTTTCATTGTTACAATGCATCTCGTGCTTCCAAACTCTCAAACAAGCACCGGTGCTCAACTTTCTTCTTAAGAAGCCTTGTTTTCGGTGCTCTACTCTGACTAGGATAGCTCCATTGGTGGATTCCACGCATTTCCAAATTTTGGAAATTACCACGAATTTTCATTTCCTCTCAACGATGCAACCATGCCTCTTTGGGACATAAGAGACCAGGTAAAATATTTATTACCTTACTACTTTCATTTCCATTCAATCAAAATTAGAATTTAGCTTGAAATTTCACATTTTTTCAATTTTTTTTTTCCTTTTCACGTGGTGCGCCTGAACAGTTCAGCTCACCCCGAAGCAGTGCATATTGTGTTAAATATACAATAAGCACCGCTTCCGGTGCATACTGTGTTAAATACATTGTGACCACCGCTTCCGGTGCATACTGTGTTAAATACATTGTGACCACCGCTTCCAACGCATCCATATATGTTCGCATCGGAGGCCATATATACATCTCAAGTCAAATATAAAACAATCAATATGCATTTCAATCAGTACCACTACTAGCTAGGTCCACAACCAGAGCCAAATGCATCAGTGTCTTTGCTACCAAAGGTAGAGGGTCTATCAATAATAATGTTAGAATGAAATGTCGACATAAGTGCACTATCAAATGTCTCTCTATTAAGATCGTCAAACTATGCAGCAATATCTTATGTGAACATAGTGTCCAAAGCATCAAAATCTTGTGACATGTGTAGAGGAGGAGGAAGAGGATTGGATGTGGATGGATCAGACACATGTGTAGGGGGGGAGGAAGAGGAGGAGGAGGAGGATCAGCCATGGATGCAGGTTTTGACACATGTGGAGGGGAAGAAGGAGGATCGGTGGATGGTGTAGTCAGCTCATGTGGAGGAGAAGCAGGAGGAGGAGGAGGACCATATGGTGGAGTAGAGGATGTGGATGGGTCTGTTGATGAGCTATATGGAGTATCATCATGAGCATGTAATATCTAAAAATTTACTCTAGGAATTATTTGTAATTAAATGCTTAAATACTTTGCATGGGTGCTTTCTAAATTTGCTACATTGACACCATATCGTGGTGTTGTGAACATTGTACATATTTGTTTTTGCAGTTAATGAAGAAAAAAAACAAAATCAATTGAGATTGAGCGTTTATAGGGGATATGATATGACAAGAGGGGAAAGTTGAGGGGGTCTAAGGGGAGGTTTATGCCTAAATCATCTACCTGAAGTTACCTTGAACCCTCACCCAATTTCAATTTTGAATTTCGAAACAAAAATGAGTTAAGAGGAGTGGAGGAAACCAACTCCTCAATCTAAGCCACAAGTCATAAATTTTAGCAAATTGTCTCCCCTACAATCTTGGAACTAGGAGGAGAAGTTGAGTTTAAACTCTCTATCCATTAGGCATGAGAAAAAAAATTGAATGGGAAAAACAAGGTTGTAAGAAAAAATGGGAGAGAATATTTTGGTGGGGTTAGACATTGAGGGAAGAGAGCCAAACCCATCATAGACCAACCAACCATGAATGGAAGATGGTAGTTGTTGACCTAAAATTGGTCACCCCTATTTTCCCGCTCATGGAATGACAAAAATAAATGATATCAGTAAAAAAAATAAAAAAATTGAACGATAACAAGTTCATTGTGTAACCCTCAGTCTCAGCTTCATCACACATTTTTCAGATTCAAAATCCAAATTTGTATGCTCAAGATATTCAGGTTTGTGTTTAAGCGGCAAAAGCGTTTCTTCCATGTCAAACATGAGCAATTTTTCATAACCACATTTAATTCTTGGAACCATGCCATGTTCAAAGAACCAAGTTCATCCCTTGGTACATATCACTCCACACTTACATTTTCTTGAATTTTTCAAGTTCATAACCCATGATTTTCTTGAATCTTCGTGAGCCCAAGACCCAATTTTCTTCTTCTTATTATAGCATGACAAGTTCATTTACTACACCTGCCATGCTCCACTTTTTTTTCTTCTCCTTGTTTCAAGAATCCTTTCCTTATATCTCTCACACCCCCCTTACTCCATACACTCATTCCATAATATTTAGTCAATTTATTAAACTTCACCCGCTCACTTCATTCTCTCCACAATATGGTGGGTTGATAGACTCATACTTATCTCAACACCTCACCTCTCAGGCACCTACCATTCCTCACACCCGCC